>PQWD01014406.1:0-10477 GCA_019425675.1 Leucinodes orbonalis
ACGTTCGCGACCGTTTAATCGCTCTTCATTTATGTAATGTAAAATGTATAAGATTGTAAATAAAAGATTCCAACAATTTTATGGATTTGTTTTATTAAAGCAATGCTGCAATGCTAAGTGAATGTCTCTGTGTGCTCAACTATTTTTTGGACAAACCGAAAATCGTAGTCGTTTCTGAAAAATTTTAAGTTTTCAAATGTTCAAGCGAAATTCCTCATCTAGGCACATTTATATCTCGGGAACCTCTTGAGGACTATTTCTCAAATTTTGGCATATTGTTGCGACTATTTTTGGGAACTTAATTTATTCGAGAGAATTTACCGTTTGCGTATACCAGAGGTGAGGATTACAGCTTGACGTTTCAAGCAATAATCCCCACCGACCTATACCTATAACTCCGGAACGAAAATGGTAAAATTTTTTTTACATATGCGACTATTTTTTGGCGTTGTCAAAATTAGTTTTCATTGAGATTTCAAATATGAGAATTACAGCTTGATGACGTGCGGCATGCGGGGTGTGAATTCCCCTGCACCTCATGTCATACTCCTATTGCTATCTCAATTTGTCGCGTACTGTAGGTTGTTTAAGCGGAGGAATATTTATATTATGCGTGATTCCTCACAGTGAAATGCATATTTAGCTTAAACACGATTCGACACACGTGACTACAGACAAAATTAGTTTCATTATATTATTCTTCTCATTTTATTTTGAACTATTGTTCTGCAAAATTATAAAAGATTGCGATTAATGTGAATATTTGTATATTAATAGAGAAAGATAATATTTTGTAGTTTTGTGCTAATTAAGAGTAAGTGGTTATAATGAGTGATCGGCTTGGATAGTATATAAAAGTATAATACATGAGGCACTCGACTGTTTAGTCTATTGATTTTTATTTTCCCGCTTAACAATCAAGTGGCCATCTAGGCAACTAGCCTATCTAACCTATAATATCGGCACTGCACAAACGGATTTAAATAAGTATACTTTGTTTTTGTAAATACATACATATTGTACTTAGAAAACCTAGACCACTTCACTACTTACTAGGTGGTAGACTTGATACCGAGTCGTCTAGGTAGGTACCACCGCAGAGCCAGATATCATCCCGTGAAACAGGAGTGTTATGCACTTTTGTGTTTCGGGATGAGGGCACTATAGTGAAATTACCGGGTATAAGAGACCTAACATCTGTTGTCTCGGGTGACGGGTGCAGTGCGGCATTGATGGAGGATAATAACTGTCTATCAGTTGTTGGTCTCCTTTAATGCCGCTCTGTCATGGTCTGGCGTATCACTTACCATCAGGTGAGCGTCCAGACCGTCCTGTACACTTATAACATAAAAACAGAGGGTTTTGGATGACGTTACACCATATGGCGACTCTCAATCTCATTTTGGACCGTTGGTTGTTCAGTGATGTAGACTGTTGCCTTTCGACATGATAGCAAACACGTCTACTTAGGCCTTAGGGTAGGCGCGTGCCCATCGTTGGGGACATTTAATGAGCTGATGATGATGAGGTTTTATGATGATATTTTATGACTGATTAAATTAATGAAAAATAAGCCAGTTATGTATAAAATATATATTCATAACATGTCATACATACTTAACAAACATCACTTAAATTAATATAAACATACATTCAAACGACTTAGCAAACAAGTGAGTCATACATAAGTAATGACTATGTAAGACTTAAAAGAACTACTAAAACTAAATCTTAACACCAATTAAAGTTAAGTATCAAATCACAGTATAAGACTCATAATTAATACAAAATTAACAATACCATTCAAGAAATATAAGAATTATTATTTATTTGAACGTGATAGCAAACACGTCTAAACTCTGGAAGAATACAAAACTACTTTGTATTTATGAATATTCTAAATATGTATTGACATTGTCAACATATTGTGGTAAACAAATTGCATGAGAGTGACTTGAAATTATTCAGTAGTTTTTAACTTGTTAGTCATATCTTCATTATTTATAAACAGTAAATTACGACAAAAATAAATACTTAAAAAGGAATATATAACCTACCTTTAGGACTCGTGAATTGAATAGTGTTCTGGATTTGTGTTGAGACACCATTACACATATACAAAAAGATATGCTGAAATATATTTATGCAAGTAATTTTTATAATTTTTCATACAAAAATTATTACAACTATATTGTTTTTACTACTTCCTAATTTCCAAATATACCGAGCACTCAGAATTAACCTAGCCAATAAAAACTGACGAATGCCGATGATCTTCAGCAAGGTCGATAGGACTCTAATTAACAACGCCAAAGTCACAATAATAAATATACGTGGTTACCTACATCTAGTTCAGGCAAAATTTTATTGAGCATTTCACTAAACTGGCTAGGATTTTTTAAAATAAAAATTTGAGTCTTATATTTGGCAAATATTAAAATACTAGGACTGAATTAAATAGCGTTGTTTCTTCTTCTTCATACTTTTAACATACATTTTTTAGTTTCCTAGTTAAGTACTGACGACCGCTAGTGAGACGCTAGGAGAAGCGCACCTGCCTGGCAAACATTTCTGCGCACACGTCGGATGTGCCCTTGGTCGTCTCCGTCTGCTCCTCGCTCTCCGTGGAATCCGAGTCGAACTCGGACGTCGTCGCGGGAGACTTCCTTCCGCTCAAGTTGGTGCGTTTGCCGAGGCCCACCTCCGTGGTGAGGATCTCCTTGATGACGTCGTCGGGCGTGCGCTCCGGCCGATTCTTGGCTCGCAGCTGGCGCGCCCGCCGCCTTATGTCGGCCAGGAACCCCGTCGAGGACTCGACGCTCTCGTGCGACACATCGGGCGGCGGCGGCGTCAGGTCCGTCATCGACTGCGCTAAATCAGTCATCGATCGCGCCAGGTCGGTGGAGGATCCCCTCGAGTCGGCGATCGTGTCCAGGGAGTCGACGGAGGCGCCCATGCTCCTAAAGAGCGCGAGTCCCTCGACGAGGAGGATCCGGTGGCGGGCGGCGTGGCGGACGGCGACGAGGACGCCGGTGGGCGCGGCGGCCAGTATGCGGGGCTCGGGCAGGAGGACGTGGTGGGCGGCGGGCGCGCAGCACGAGGACGATGAGGCGGAGGAGGAGGAGGCGCGCGAGGCGGCGTCGCAGGTGCAGGGCGGCGCGCGGTGGGCGGGCGCGTCCCCGGCGAGGTGGTGGGCGGCGAGGCGGTCGGCGTGCGCCACGTACAGGAAGGGCGGCGCCAGCGCCCAGGCGGCCGGCGCGCGCGCCCACCGCACCTCGTCGCGCGTGCGCGTGCCCCCGCCGTCCACGAACACGCCGCACTCCGCGTAGCAGATGAGGATCTCGTCGGGCTGGGCGCGCGTGAGGAGCAGGGCGAGCGGGGGCGAGTGCGCGCGCGCCGCGGCCGCCACGGCGGGGACCTCCATAGCGAAGGGGTGGGGGTCGGCGGCGGGAGTTAACGGCAGTCGCAGCGGTGTGGCGGCGGCGATGTAGAGCGCCTGGGGCGTGAGCAGCAGGGCGGGCGGCGGGCGGGGCACGGCCAGGGCGCGGGCGAGGGACCAGCGCGCGCCGCCCGCCTCGCACTGCAGCAACGACACGCGACGCCCGCACGACACCGCCACGCATATGCCCTCCGACACATCCGACAGCGTCTGGCGGACATAGAAAACACATGATAAATAAATTTACCTAAGTTGTCCTTAATTATTATTTTTTATTAATCGCTTCTTAAGTGATTGCGCGCGATTAACATAAGATTTTTTATTGTCTACCCATGATACCAGAGAAACATTATAAAGCAGAATCAAAAAATGTGTTGTTAATCACAATAACAACTCAAGGACATCTGAATTAATTTTAACAATTCTTTTTTTTAAACTTTCATTGAAGTTCAAGAATAGTTTTTACGGCGAGGCAAAATCGGAAATAAATCTCGAAATGTGTGTAAAAAATTTTACTCAACCATGCCTGAACAAATATGAAAAATAAAATCTACCACATTCCAAATATTTTTAAAAGAACGTAGTAGGCGCTAGTTGTATTATTGAAACAAAACAATCGCAAAATTACACTAGAAATATCTAAGATTACCTAGTCGCCATTTCTGATCATTAAGACGGTTAGCCGTCTTACTATAAGAACAAGTTACATACAAAACAATTTACTATATATGTAATTTCATGCTGACAAATAGCTGAAATAGCGAACTCACCGAGAGCGCAGTGACGGGTGCATCACCTATAAGCGGCAGTAGGGTAGCAGCAATGGCGGGCTTGAGTCCGGGCGCGCGGCGGAGCGCCGAGCCCACGGCCCGCGCCGCCGCCGCCGCCAGCCGCCCGCCCCCCGCCACCACGCGCCCGCCCGCCCCGCCCAACACCTTCACGCCGCCCGCCCAACACGACTCACCCTCCACTTCTAGAGACACCGGCCCACGCAGCGAGTGCAGCCCATCCTCACAGCCTGCGCACAAGTTTTTGTGTTGAGTGATTTAACTATATATAGTTTTATCATAGACGTATAAAAAATACTTTATTTATTATTTATTTTATTCGGAACACCAACAGCACTAATACAGTTTGTTGAATTACAATTTGAAGTACAAGTTATGTCTAAGCTATTTATAGGTATTCGCAAATTATTTCTAAATAGCACTTATTGTACGATTCACGAAAGAAGACTATGCGCAGAAGTCATTTTAGGTCCTATTGGGGTACGGCAGAGGGGCGGGGTAATACTGTAAGAGCGGGCAACGCCATTGGTCGGCGCGCGTCTGAGGACAAGGTTGCTGTATCGCTATTCGTCTATATTGAATTTGGCGCGCTGACAGTACTCTAGAATACACTCGGAAGGAAAACTGTTTCGTTGCATTTTATTATTTATTGTAATTTTTTTAGTTTGCTGAGCCATTTATTAAAATGGCTTGGGCCTCCGTAAAAAGTTATGTAAGTAGCAAAAACGTTAAGTGGGATATAAGCTTTGTAATTAATTTATAAAGGAAAAAGTTAATCTAATGGGGCCACAAGAATGGAAAAAACTATGTGACAAAGTAAAATGTATAGAAAAAATTACATAAAAAGTGATCACATCGTGGATAGATGACGGAAGAATTAATCATCCGAGTGGAAGATTTTTCGTCGTCAGGTTTCTGATCTTGTAGTATCTGAAGATGATCATTTTAGTGCAGGACCAGGCCCCAGTACCTCAAAATCATCGAATCCTGGAACTTCCACGATAGAGGGAATCATGCAATTCGAGGCCAGCGATTAAATTTACTATACTTAGTAATAAATTTTTTTTTGAGGCGCTGAACATTTATAATATAATTTGATTATATGAGTTCATTCAATAAAAATATTATTTTGATGTAAGTATTTTGTTCATTAGTGTACATCGCAGACGGCCGCCATTTTTGGTCTTCTTTGGTGAATCGTACTATACGTTAAGATAACTATGACAAGCCAGTGAGAATATCTAAAAATTAAAATGAATACGTTTATGAAGGATCAAGGATTGATTCAGGATTCTAAACTTTAGTTCGAGAAACACATTGATCACATGGTTAAAAAAGTCTCAAAATTGCTTGGTTTATAATACGATCAACTTGTTCTTTTAATTCAATCAACCTATTTAAGTTCTTTTCTGTGCTTACGTGCGTAGTATTCTTGAATATGCCTGTGAAATCTTGAATCCACAGTATAATGTGTGCATAGAATCAATTCAAAAAAGATTTCTAAGATATCTACAGTTTAAATGCGGTAAAAAAGAACACGGATACGAGACTAGATGTCAAAGGTACCATTTTTTGCCCCTAGAAAAAAGGCGACAAGTACGTGATATCGCATATTTATTAAAAATTGCTAACGGTATGATAGATTGTCCTAATTTGTTACAGCTGATTAACGTATCCGTTCCACGCAAATTACCGACAAGACGGCCATTACCTCTTGCAATGCCTAAGTATAAAACGAATTATAGGCGCAACTCCTTTTTTGTACGAGCAAGTATATCACTTTAATAATTTCTTAAAAACTCATGGAAGTTCCAATTTAAACCTGCGAATGTGGCTAAGACATTGCTTCAGAATTTTTTGAAATATAGTTTTTAAATCTTTCATTTAATTTTTAGATTTTCTCACTGGCTTGTCATCTACTACATATATATACGACGGACTGTCATCTATTACACTATTATAATTATTACATATAAATAAAATTGGAGTGTCTGTTTGAAATATTAAAATAACTTTTTTTACTACATGCATATAAATATATACAAGCTCTTTCTATTTCACAAGACAAGCCACGCTCATTTTTAAATTTTTTTCTAACATAACCTATGGCTCTGTTGACAGATCCGCGCCAAATGTCCTAATATTTTGCGGTTTTCTATACAAAACAACACACTATTGTTATCATAACTTTTGTTTTCAGTTCTGTTTGTTCTATTGAATAATTCGAAAATGTATAAATTGGGGCACAGCTGATTATGATGATAAAAAGCTCAATGGTTTAATAAAAAGTGGCTACGACGTTCAACTCACGACAGCGCAAGTTAAGCAACACTCTATGGTTGATGGTCAGAATTTTATTGATTATATCGAGTTCCTTCTCTCAACTCCAGAGCAAGATGTTATTAACTACTATCATAGGATGGTAGTCGTAAACACCCACCAATCAGCATTGGTAATGTTTTGAGTTATGGTTCTCTCCACAGCTATACTTTGTGGCAAGGCTATGAATTGATATACAGTTGATTATGAAAGACAATTAAATCAAATCGACCATGCCCTTTTCAAACCGGACACTTGGCAGTTTACTTTGTACGTACCTATAGCGATCGCATCAGGCGCTATATACAGTGCGGTGGTGGCTGCGAACTGCAGTTGTTAGTTCCACGGGTTGGTAGCCCTGTACCGCGTCGGCGTCACTCGCAACCGTTCTGTCCAGGTTCTCTCTCTTCCACACTTGCCCACACACCACGGCGCGCGACTGTCTTGCTAGACCTTCCAATTGAATCTATACATACAAAGGTATTAAACTTCAAAACAATTGAATGAAGTATCGCAGTTAATTGCTTATTTATCAATGATTATTGTGCACAGTCAAGTACGTTCGTATTAATATAAAAGTTAATTTTTACGTAGTCTTTAAGCTGTTGGTAGATGCACGAACACGAAGAAATGTCAACTAAAAAATGACCGACCCCGTGACACATACGTTGACACATGATATATTAATGATAGAGCCTCGGTGGCTCAGTGGTGTGGACTGTCCCTATCTACCGGAGCTGAGGTTCAATCCCGACACGTACCAATGTAATTTTCGGAATTTTCTGAAAAATATATGTACGTTTATACGACGCTCTTACGTGAAAGAAAACATCGTGAGGAAAACTGTCATGCACGCCTGGGAAGAGATTCGAAGGTTGTGTGTGAAGTCGTCCAATCCGCTCTGGGCCCGCGTGGACGTACGGTCTAATCCTATACGGGTAGGCTCGTGCCCCTCGGTGGGGACGTTTAATGAGCTGATGATGATGATATAATGATATACAATTATTAATTAAAATTTTGACCTTAAGGGTCATCAAAAGGGTACAAAATCAAAAGCACGAGCACACTACAATGTCACTATAGCTGGCGTGCTGAGCGGCTCATTGGAGACCCTACTCTGACTGACGCTAAGCTGCAAAGCCTCGAGCATCGTCGTAGAGTTGCACGGCTGTCGGTTTTTTACAGGCTACATTTCGGTGAGTGTGCGATGGATTACACGAGTTAATTCAACAGCCCTTTTCACCATCGGGATACAAGACGGAGGCGCGCGTTCCATGCTTACGTGGTAGACATTTCACACATTCGCACAGCCCGCTATGGTGTCTCGTTCTTAATGCGCACTCCACATCTCGTTCTTTGTCTCCTTATGTGTTCCCCGATGATTACAACCTGGCCGTCTTCAAGGCAAGAGTGAATAGGCTGTTTCTAGGCAGGCATGATCCATCCTCGGCCGCATCATCATTTACCATTAGGTGAGATGGAGTCAAATGTCTGCCTATAGAGGATAATAAAAAACTATAACATGTAGCGAGCGAACGTGATTATGAATCAAAATTTTGCTCAAGTGACGGATGGGCATAACTTGCCGCGGACACTTTTTGAGTGAGATTATGCATCTAATTGTTTATCTAAGTATACGAACTGTGTAAAGAGTATATAAGTGTGTACGTACAGCGAAAGCGCGTGCGGCGTCGTTGTGTGGTAAATGTGGACCAGAGACGTCGGGCGCCAGCGTCCTCGGATAGGGGCCCGGCGCCTGTCAGTTCTATACCACCGTCCACGAAGCGAGCGTGCATTGTATCGCGAACACCGTCCGGCCTGACCACAAATCATTATAAATAAATATCCACTGACATTCACAATCGCCATCTAGCTCCAAGTTAAGCGTGAAGCCTGTAGTGTGGGTACTAAACAACGGATAACATACTTATTTTTTTTTTGTAAATACATACATATATACATAGAAAACACCCAGACCATTACAAACAGACAATGCACACAAATGTTTGTACTGCCCGGGGATCGAACCCGGATCCCTTGGTGTTGCAGTCAACGTCTCAACTGCTACACTATATGGGTCGACAAATCTTCGATTATTTAACTTGTATCCATCGAAATCGTAAACTATAATATGTACAGGAATAAGATTTTCTATATATACGGAAATGTTATACTATAGATGTAATGGTCTCTTTATAAATACCAATAAAACAATAGATTCGCGTTTAACGTCGCATTCCTTATTTTAAGAAACCTATCTAAGCTTGATTAAAAATACCAGATTGTACTTTTCGGAAAACAAGTCCGGCGGTGAAATTTACAGCTTCGCAGAACAGTGGCTTGCACTCCCAGAAAAATATTGTATTACAAAATATTTAAAATTTCACGAACAAAGATAAAATTTATCGTCCACTTACCATACAACCTGCACGGTGTTATTATCTTCAGCTCCGTCAGGAGTGTCTATGCTTTTCTTCCTAAAAATAATTTATCATAAATATTACATTGTTTTGATCAAATTCAACGATAAACACAATAAGATAAAATAAAATTACCCATTAACAATAGTTTTTGGTCTTTCACGTTTAGGCGTGGGGGATAGCTGTAAAAAGAAAAATAATAACAATTAATGCTAAAAATAAATAATAAAACAAAACAAATTCTATTTAAAAAGGTAAAGTATACACAGCATCTCCATTCCGCGATGCCAATTGAGATCGTAACCGTTCCACTTCTTCACGGAGTTCCCTAAAATATTAAACTGATTAATATAACATATCCATCTAACAAAACAAATTAATAACATTTCTAAAATAAATCAAACACAAATCATAATTCAGGCAAAGGCATTTTTAAATAAAAAAATAACACCTTTTATACTTAGTTAATGAAGTATCAAGTTGTGGAGACTAACTGATGTCTTTTATAGTACATTATTTGTTTTTTATATATGAGTGAACTGTATTGTTTGTTTCCCAAATAAATAAATAAATATGTAATACACACCTATTAGCGCGTCTTAAGGTGGGAGTTGGCGGTGCGCCGACCGACCGCCCAAACAGCTTGTTACTGAGGGAACACTTTTTCCGTCCAGCTTCTTCTACTTTAGCCTATAATGCAGTGGGAGATTTCAGAGTTTAGTTAACTAATAGGTTTAGTTCAGACTGCTAAAGCACTTTGTTCTCTATTTTCTAAAGTTTAATCTTTAAAGATAATATTTTGTAAACGAACGGTGTATCGAAGTACGGTTTTCACACACTCTTACTATTTTTGAAGACTTATTCAACGATACCCCACTTGATAAGGTTGGTTAAAAAAAACTTTCACAATTGGGGTTAAAATTCGCCATTTTGATTTTTTTTGCTTTTAATGTACCCAGTGACATTCGCGCAATTAAGACATCTAATGACACCTCATAATGTAAAAACCGTCAATCACGTTTTGCTGCAGCAAGTAACATAGAAATCTACATACAAACATACACACGCTTGTGAAACATAACCCTTCGGCAGTCGGTAATAAAACACACAGTAAGGCTCTACTATTATGCAGACAGTATCATCATAATGACGTATGCACTGTAAGAAGTCGATGAGTTTAGCCTGCTGGCAGGGTAGCATCGGCTTTGGTCTCGCGAGTCCGCCACCACGCCGCCGCCGCCTCGCTGCCTCACGTGCCGCCGCTAACTCCTCCTGCACACAATATTACTGGGTCACGCACCTTTACTCGTCTAATAAATAACACAAGTATATACATGACTACAGCGGTTATTTTTGTTTAAAGCGTGCAAAAAATAATTGTACATATGTGTCATTGAGACGCGCAACCCTCCAAATGCGTGGAATAACCTCTGTGAATGCGAGCGTCCGGGGCGGGCGGGGCGGTTTGCCGGTACCGGCGCGGTACTGCGCTGGGCGGGCGGGGCGGGGCG
>PQWD01014408.1:0-198743 GCA_019425675.1 Leucinodes orbonalis
GATAAATCTTGTAACTAAATTTGTGTCTCCTTCACATCCTCCCCACCTCTCACCTTGCTGATACATGGATGCAACCAGTAACGTGTTCATATTTGTCAAAAGTAGACAGTACAAGGTTGTGCAATTCGTGTTTATATAAAGAAATATTTCTAGTTGGGCCTTTATATTACCTGTTAAAAGTGATGTTAATTCTGGCTATAATTCATAAAGTTGATCCCTTTATTACAAAAAAATAAAGCTTTTGAGGGACCTATGTCTTATTGATTTGGTATAGTACGTAAATTAATTAAGTTCTGTAATGCTCACCCGAGGGTCTCCTATTTCTAACGTCGACATTAATACTCATACCCGTCACGGGATTTTGCCAAGTAGAAAAAGGATTATAAAACCATGGATCACACCCGGTCTTCTAAGATTATTTATTATTTATTTTGTAAGAAAACCAACAGCGTATTTAAAAATAACTTCACAATACTTATTTACATCAAATATGGCCAGTAACAGGTTTTCCTATGTATGTAGACATTAGTAGGTTCTGTGTAAATTAATGAGTAACAAAATCAATTAAAATTTAAACAATTAAGCAATAGTTGATTGATCACTAATAAGAATTTATTTTTGAAGCTGAAACCGTTTTTTAAATCCATAAATGGACTTTTTTCAATAGGCCAAACCACTGAAGCGCTTTTTTTTTCAAAGTATCAAAACTCATATTTTTAGTTTAGTATTTTAATCGTTATTTATTATATTTTTGTATATTTTTTGACGTTCATAAGTGCTTTTTGTAAGCCTAATTTGAAATAAATGTTTTTGACAAAAATAACTTCACAAAACACACAAAGAGAGCTTAAGTCTCTCCGAAATTCTAAAGACTCTAAACTGTTTGTGAGATCAGAATTATCGACAATTCGGACAGCACGTCTTTGGAAAGCGTCAAATGGGCTGGTATTTAGGGGCGCTGCCCAGAGATGAGAACAGTACTCCACATGAGGACGCACTTGAGCTTTATACATTACAAGTCGCTGGCTCGATGCGAAGAACCGCCTAGACCTGTTCAGGACACCGAACTTTGTGCCACAAAACAATTACTGCAAGGCTAAACAATTATGTTATTAATACCTTCCTATGCTATAAGCTATAGTTAAAAAAACTTAAATAAAACTAAGCATTTTATTTTCAGAATTTTCATCACATCGGTAATAAATATTTAAACCATCGATAGTCCCTACAATACATAGGTATTAAAAAAATTCTTAAGTTGTAATATTGTTAAAAGACTGAAACCTATTTGTATCCAAAGTCGTAAGTCGGCTGTGAGAAAAATTGCATTCGTTCATTTTGAAAGGGATGTAGCAGAATAAAGCAGAAGTCGGGGCATGTGGTAAAATGAAGAGGCAACGAGAGTGAAAGCGTATTTCGTGGCGGATAAAACGAATAGATAGAGGTCTTTAATATAAACGAAGCAGACTTTAGTACTCTCGAAAAATGCAAGCGTACCGGACGGGTACATACTGAATTTTTAAAACCCGGTAGGGGTTGAGGTTGTCGGCGCCGCGCGCACCTTAAAACTTCCCGCTACTTTGCTCCTTGATTTTATGGGTATTTTTTGCGTTTGGATACGCGCTTTAACTTTGACGAAATTATAGGAATTTCGTTCATTGAAATTGTTCAACGAAATTCCAATGAAATTTTGGATGAAATTTGCGTTTTATTGATCATAAGTTGAAGGCAATATCATTAGTTCAACGCTCTTTCATACTGGTATCAAGAAATCTTCAATCAAATAGGAGACAATAACAAAGCAAATAAATGAACCAATTGTAACAGATCTGATTTATATTAACGATGGTGACTCTATCTAAAGTAATTACTGCGCTATGGGCCATATCTGTTGAAAAAAGTAAATGAGTTGTGTCGTCAGTGGAGCCGCGACGCGCAGCGCTTCGCCCTCAATATATCAACGTGGACAGCACGAAAATTGGACTGGACCTTGTTAATGTCCCGCACTTAGGCCCTTCCTCTCTTGCCACTGATTATTTATTTAAGACCTATTGATACCTATTCTCGCCCAAGCATAGATAATGAGATAATAGCAGGCACCTACCCTCGGCTGTTACCCAGCTTTGCAATATTGCTGTTCAGGAAAGGTTAATTCCGCGGCCAAGACTTATGTTGTGACCCTTTTGGTCATAAAAATTGCTTGAGTTCATGGAAGGGTCAGGGTTAATGGGAGTGACGTTGGGTCATATTTACAAAGGAAACCTCTATTTTAAAATTTATTCGAGAAATGTATTTGTTCATTATTTATTGATATTGGATAAGCACCAAAAATATTTATTTAGGTACGCGTTTGAAAGCGAATATATTATCGTTGATAATATATTGTTTGGTATAATGGTTGAGAAGTCCAATACTACTATGAGGTTCTGGGTTTGAGCCCCGTGTCGTACAAACATCACGTCACCATGATATCGTAGGAAAGTCTCAGTACAACTCAGTTTTCTTTCTTTTCCATCTGGCTGAAGGGGATTCTGCCACAGGCCTATTTTGTCTACATTGTATGCAACGTACGGATAACCTAAAAATAAAAAATATACATTAAAAAAAACTCTTGTTTTAAACAGACATAACCTATTTATCCCCATAGAGGTTCCTCTCATTAGGGGGTTTCATCATCAGCCTATAACGGCCCACTGCAGGGCACAGGCCTTCCCGCACAGCATAGCTTTGGGCAGATTGTACCATGAAGGCATAAAAAATGCGGGTTGGCGGGTGGAAACGACTAACATCCTTAGATTATAGCCAGAACCGGCTGAACGTGCCGTCGGTCCTGGCTACATCATCTAATTTTCGGACAATCAGGTAACTCAGCCAACAATGTCCTAACCAATCTAGGAAAAATCGCTCAAAGCAAAAGTTTCGAACCCACGACCTCCGGGTCACGCAGCCGGTCGCTGTGCCTACTAGTCTATGGAGCAGTGTTGCCAACCGCTAGCCCTATACGGTTGCATAAAAAAGGTAAGTTAGATGCGTTTTGGTAAAAAAACAATAGCAATATTGCTAAAAGAGAAATAGTTTATTATTATTTAATATTCATTAAATTGTCGTTTCGTAACTTGGTAGGTTCTATGTTGACAAAAGACGCCTCGCCTTTTTCGAAGTTACGCGTGGGTAAAAGGCCAATCTGTTGCGTTTTTTTTCATTAAAAACGTTTTATTTTTATGAAATGATAAGTAGCTAGAAAAAAGTAGCTAAAGATTTTAGCTACAAGTTTTTTTCAATTGTAGCTGTCGATCGTCGAAATATAACTAGGTCTAGATTAATTTTGCTAAGTCGGCATCAATGCCACGGAGGCAGTTAGGGTGTTTAGAGTAATATATGTATTTGTTTATAGTTAAACTTTAACCCATATTAATTTACTTCTGGTTTTAGCCGCCGTGGGCTAGCGGTCACAGTGTTGAGTTTTGTTTGCTTCGCGGGTTCGAAGCCTGCGAGGAAAACCACATCGTGAAATTAACTTCGTGTGATTTTTCCTAGTTTGGTGAGGTCATTGCAGGCTGGAGTCATTCCTTGGAGACTACTTCACGATACTGTGAAGTGGTACGCCATTGTCTGCACGCTTGGCAGGTGGGTTGGAGATCGCTGGCATACATTCTCTGATAAATAGTGGTCTCTAATAATGATTGGAAGTGGTGATAGTCTACTGTCACCACAATGCATATTGTATATAAGTTAAATATGACCAAAAGGCGACACCAAAGTGTTTATTTTCCATGAAATCCTCAAATAATACACCACAAACGGTGTCACTAGCCTTACGTAGTTACTGTGGTAACGATTATATAACAATAATAAGGTCCGCTCAATACACCGAGGGACTGTGGCAAAGGTCATGCGACCGCAATCGTTTGTACACGAAACAAGTAACATTAACGTCGGCAACTTAGCGGTATGGGACAATGCCTGTAATTTTGCGTCATCACATTATATATGCCAATATTCCCGGTACCTGTTTATTGCCTTGGAGGTAATGAGACTGTAGGTTAGCAATTAGTTGGAAAAGTGTCTAGTCTATTATTTTGTAACGTATATTTCGTAACTACCTAACTGTGAGTAATCGATGTATTAATGTTAAATAGAATTCTTCATTAGCCAAGGTAACCGTATCAAGGAGAAGAAATGTGACACGTTTTTTTCTATAAAAGTTAACTTTTCATGGAAATTTCATGTTTGTTTTACGAGTGTTTTCTATGCATAATATATGAGGTCAAATATAAGAGGTCAATATATCTCTCTCCAAATTAATTTTGGAATCTTCCCAACTCAGTATTTTTTCTTTTCAAACTCATCAGCCGGAATCTTTGAAAAAAACCTAACCTAATGCGTACATATAAATATCTGTTCTTGAAAGTTTGTGGGTGGAGGGAATTCAGTCGCGAGTGAATAGATCTGCGCACACACCTGCCCGTGAGCTCTTTATCTGATTTTATTAAAGCCGGCAGGAAGCCCCCATTCCAAGCACGTAGACAATTATTCGACTAAAGTGTGCGGGCCTGAATCACTAACCTCAGCGAACGGCCAACTTTTACAATAAATCCATCGTGGCCTCGACACTTAATCAGTCCTTCGATAAAAGCTTTAATCGGGAGTTTTAGAGCATCTACGGGTGGCACTGATGTTACGCCCGCGTCGGTGAACTAAATTAAATCAAACCCCCACGGCCTTCGGGAACTTTTAAGGAAATTTTGCTTTCAATCAGCGTTTCGTTTCTCAAAGTGAAGTGCGCAGTGATTGTGCACATTTGCTTGCTAGCCAACCGGAAGCATTTGACAATCTAGTCGTGATTGCGACGATGAAGCCAATCTCGGACAAATTAATAATTGAGTATTATAAAATAAAACGAAATAAACAAATTATTTCAAATCAAAATGATACAAAAATTCTAAAACAATTTATTTTCGTTGCATTCTAAAAACTTATTAATTATTTATTTTATAAATAATAACAAAATGCAGGTTTTTAACCACACATTAAACCTCAAAAAAAAAAGTTACTACTTCTTAGGTGTTTAATATTATGGGACTGCACAATGTAAATAATCTGCTCACATCATCACTACTTAATGTGAAACAATGTCGCTTTTTTTCCCTATCTCCCTATGTGCGCTTAAATCTTAAAAACTACCCATTGGATTTTAATGTTTTTTTAATAGATAGAGTGATTCAAGAGGAAGGTTTATTAGATAATGATATCCGTTAAAAAGTAGGGCAACACTGTTATTTTTGAGGTTTCTAATGCGACGTCGTAAATTATTTCCTTTTTTCCGCTTACTTTGCAAACGTAGGCTGAACCCTACAAGATTTTTCAAATAATGAACTAAGTATTGTAAAAATTAAAAAGGTCTACAGAAAACTCCGCGATGGCATATGTCTATCTCATATGGATATCCAACAATAACATTTTTTGTCATTTACTTTCTACAACAAATAATGGCAAATTTTCGAAGTATTTTAACCAATACAGCATTAATCCTTATCCAATTAAATAAATTATTAATTATTTAAGGTATTAATACCTTAAATAAATTATTGATTTAATATACATATATATGGCCTAATACAGCATTTTTTTGTTTTTTTTCGAACAGGAGGCAAACAGAGCATACGGTTCACCTGATGGTAAGTGACACCGCCGCCCATGAACATTTGCAAGACATCAGGTCCCAGAAATGCGTTGCCGGCCCTTTAAAAGTGTGTACGCTCTTTTTTTGAAGGACGCCAGGTCGTATCGCTCCGGAAATGTTTCCAGAGGAAGTTCATTCCACAGTTTTGTTGTACGTGGCAGAATGACGGCAGAATTGAACTGTGGAAGACCTCCAATCATCCAGGTGGTGAGGATGAAATTTGGAGTTACTCCGAGTTGTACGGTGGTGGAACTCAGCTGCAGGAATAAGCCCGAACAGCTCATCTGAGCACTCCCCGTGATACAAGCGGTAGAGAATGCAAAGAGATGCCACATCTCTGCGCAAACTCAAAGGGTCCAGCTGGTCAGTAAGATCTGAGTCGTCGACGATTCGAGCCGCTCTCTTTTGGATGCGGTCAAGAGGAAGAAGTTGGTATTGCGGCGCTCCCAATCAAAGATGGGAGCAGTATTCCATATGAGGCCGAACTTGCGCCTTATAAAGTTGTACGCGATGACTCGACATGAAATACCGCCGCGATCTGTTGAGCACACCGAGCACCAACTTAGCCTTTTCTTCCAAATGACCGCGGAACTGGACGTCACTCGATATGTCGACGCCAAGAATGCCGACACTAGCTGCTGGAGTCAGGGGAGTACCTTGGAATAGAGGCGATACGACAAAGGCGTTTTCTTCGTGGAAAATGCACAAATTTGTGTCTTCTTGGGATTAAAATCTACAAGGTTATATTCATATTCATAAATCTGTCGAGAATGGTGATCCAGATAAAGTCTGGCCCTTCCTTAACAAACTTGGAGTTGGCAAATCGCGGACTCATTTTACAGCTAGTAATATTGATTTAAACTCTCTTAACAGTCACTTTTCTTCTTCTGCTGAAATAGACAGCTCTATTAAATTAAATACTATAAATCATCTCAATGCAATGCCAACTCAATTTTTTCCAGCTTTCATCTTTCGCGCAGTCACCGCTTGTGATGTTATGAAGAGCGTACAAGCCATTTCCTCAAATGCCGTTGGAAATGACTGCGTTAGTCGTGCAATGATTACTCCTCCCTTGATATCCTTTCTTCGGTATTGCCAACATTCTCAACAACTCCTTATCCTCCAATGTGTTTCCTACTGTATGGAAGGAAGCTCAAATTATCCCACTGCCTAAAAAACCTAATCCTAAATCTCTTTCTGACTACCGTCCTATCTCAATTCTACCATTCCTCTCCAAAGTCCTCGAAAGGTTGGTTCATCAACAACTTACATATTTCCTATCCACGAACAACGTTTTGAACTTCTATCAATTTGGCTTCCGTCCCGGTCATAGCACGACTACCGCGTTGGTACATGTTTCCGATGACATTCGACTTGGGATGGAAAATCAGAAATTAACCGTCCTAACGCTGCTTGATTTCATTAACGCCTTCAACACAGTATATTTTGATATTCTGCTCTCCATCTTGCGCTCTCATAACGTTTCTCCAACGGTGATTGAATGGTTTCATAGTTACCTGTATGGGCGCCGACAGCGCATTCGCGTTGAAGATTCTTTTTCTGCGTGGTGTAATACTTCTGCTGGCGTTCCGCAGGGCATTTAAATGAATATTTTCGAAGATATTACAGATTTAAAAGTTGCGGTACGTAGAGTTTGCGGCGGACCGGTCGACCGGGGAGGCGGGAGCGTGCCTACAACGAATATTACCATTGCACCCGTGCGAAGGAGACCAAGGAATATTTTTTTATTATTTTTCTTTAAACGCTTGACCTTAAGTCTAAATGGTTTATTTATAATTTATATAAACAGTTTTGTATTTTTGTCAATAATAAATAAATACAATACCGGAATGACAGTGAAGTGACAGAGACTACGCTTTTAAAAAGAACGAAAAATATTCAATGAAAATGATGAAAAAATAGACCCCAATTTGATTTTTAACCACTAGCTTACAATATACGTAGATAGAGGCCACTGGGGATCCTTTGTGGAGTAGAATATCAGCGAGTGAGAAAATTGATGGGCTGACCATGGCTTACTCGTTGCTTAAGCCGATTTCGCGCAGTTAATTTCACTTAACCGAGATCATTTGTTCTTTCCTCTTGATTTTATTTATCCCACGAGCTTAGATGAAAGGATTTACTGTAGAACCTACTTATTGTTGCGTTCAAATAAAAACTTCGTTGGGTTTATTGTGAATAATGTGAGTCGTGTTCGTTTGGTTTAAATATCAATTTATGTCTACAGTTGATCTTGATGGCGTTGTGCCTAGAAAAAGTTTCAGGCGTTTTATATTTTAGATTTGTTTTCCGACAAGATAAAGGCAAAGAATTTAATGCTCGACATATCAGATGACGATTATTTAGAACATGAATAGGATTAGAAGGTAATTTCTACGTAATCAAATTATGTATCAACATTATCAGCAGGTCAGTTATCGGACACTTCTATTCGGCATAATTACCAATGGTCAACAAAAAACTTTCCATTATCTTGTTATTTAACTAGTTACAGTGCATTCCTTCCCCAATCATAGAAGTGCATAACATTTCTAATTTACGGCATGATCTCTGGAACTTCTGATAGCCTTCGTTACTTTTTATTATGAATCCATATCTAATAATAATAAGTCATCTTAATCGTTAAATCTACTTTGAATGTGTTTAGTGCGCGTCCATAAATATCCGCGACCTATTCACTCGAAAGTATTTATTATTTAAAAATAAGTTTATCTACGAAGTTGCAAGTTTGGTCCGGGACGGACTTGCTATCTTTGTTTATTTTTAAATTGAAAAGTTTTATGGGAAATAGGGCTACCAGTGGCTTTACAATAATATGGTAAGGTCCTCTGATATTTATATTTTCTAAATATTCTCATACGCTATTGAAACGTAGGTACTATTGAATTCAGCCACCTTTAAAGGTTGAGGAGTGAGCTTAACCTTCAAAGTAAAAACAACAGGATCGTCGACAATGGTTTTTGTGGTCGCTATCATATTAGAGCGTTTCATGTGGGTTGAACTTGTGCGTACAAAGTTATAAGCAATCGAATGCATAGTACCCAAACGAGATTCTACCTCCGTGGGTGGTTTGAGCATTGTAGAACGCGGCGGCTTCGAGGTTCTCGGGTTCGAATTTGGCGGAACGGGGCTTGAGTCCCCCATAGGACCACACAGTGAAAGTCCTTTTGTGCGGTTTTACATAGTTTGGTCAGAACATTTCAAGTTGAATAATCTGATTATTTAAAAAGTAAGAGAAATATAATGAATGTAGGGCACATCGATCCCGACTCCCGACTACTATCGTAGTTGTAATCCTTAGGCCCGCGTAGTTAGTGGGTTACGACCGAACTGGCATGCTGTGCGGGAAGGCTTGTGCCATGCATGCCCAAATATAAAAGTTAAAACATATTCTCCAAGTGGATTTGCATGCGCTCCTCTAAGTAGTTTTTCTATAGGTATTAGTTCAACAAAAGTGCATTTAGCAAGCAAACAAGGAGTGATGTGTCGTTACAATGATTTACGCACGGGAAAACCACTGGAATGCGCTCATAATATTAATTTTAAATATACTTTGCCGGAATAAATATTCAAGGTCTTACTTCAACTAGGTGCCACTTAGTAGAAAACGCGGCTTCGTGAAGTGACTTTTCAACAAATTATCGATACTGATTCACCCACAGCTTTAAGAATATACAACAATTGTATATTCTGAAATCTGTGGATTCACTTATCAATTATGTTGAGCCTTAGTAGTATAGTATGGGATAATGATTGATATAACAAAACTAAAATCCGTGTGTAAGTTATATGTAAAGAAGAAACTATAATAATATAATTATGCCATTCATTATGACCTTTGCCACTCGGTTATTAAACTGACATATACTTACTACACATATTTTTTATGTATAGCCTATACTCGACTTGCTATCAACAGATAAGAGTTGCTACTTGATGGACCTAATCTTAGGCGCAGGGTCATGGGTTCAATCCCCACTCTTTATAATTCAATTTCCCCATAACCATACTGTGAGGAAAAGCTTGTCCCCATAGAAGTGTAGACTCCCATTTTGCGGAATGATAACCGGCACTGCGGCAGATAGGTACATAGAAAATTACTGGGTATATAATATATCAGACATCTGTCGTCGCGTTGGCGTAAGGTAGTCTTCGTCTTCTTAGCGTGTCGAAGACACATTCAAATTTTAGCGGCCTAGAAAGCAGCCAGATCGACAACATTATCCGATGCTATCATGAGATCCCCCCGCGTGCAGCTGGAAGCAGCGTAGCCACCTTAGCCCTTTTGTAGCTAGATTTAGCACTTTTTAATATAGGTGAACTCTTTTAACGATTTAGCCCGAAAAAAGCAATCTAGCTCTTTTTCACTGTCTTGAAAATATTACCAATTTATGAAGTTTTTGATATGCTAACAAGTACTTTTTTGCTATTTCATCGGTCACGACGACCTTTGTTTTAGACGCTCTAAAATAACAGCTTTATGACATGATTACTACAGCATTTTAAGAACAGTAAATCTTTTGATACTATCTAGCCCTTAATAACTTCTCAAAAAGCCCTTTTTCTAAAACTCAGGTGGCAACTGGCTGGAAGGGCGCACCGGGCACGTAGTCAGATGGGCCATCGTGTAAAGCAGTATTAGCACTGTATCTATTACGGACAGGAGTGTCACGTACGATCATGTGTATGAACCTGTGCGAACTGGTAGTCTCGTTCACTTCATAAAATAAAAAAAGAAGCAGCCAACCCTGGTTTCAACCCGGTTGCACATTGTTTACGAACAAGGCGAGACCTCGTCCCCTGTTCCGATCGAATCGGGTTCGTCTCCCCTTCCATCTTATCCGTCTTTGTTTCGCGGACTATTGATGCTCGATGAAAACTTTCTGTGTCCGATTCACTACTATATTCCGCGGACTTCATCGAACTGATGTTTAATTATATTAACTTATTATGCTGTTTACGAAGGCTATGTATGTATAATGAATAGTAACGTTTACCTATGTTTATCCGTTTTTTAAGTATCTTCTTATACATAGTACAAGCTACTTGCTTGAACTTTGAACTTACTTGTAAATTACGTGTGCCCTAGCAGGAAAATAGGTCCTAGAGAAACATTTTCCTGTAGTTTTATTGATGATTTTCTCATTATCAAGTAATTCTTAAATTCTCAATTACGAACCTCTATAACTATGTAGATATATTTAAACAATAACAAGGACATCAGAATCCTAAAGATTAAATTTAGGATAGTACCTACACAAAATCACAAACATCCTGTAACGAAAACATGAAGTATTACGACACGAAATAAGTAAAAGAATCTGATACTAAAATGCTCTTATGAAATATTCCTATACGTTTTCTAGAGAGAAAAGACACTCGTGTGAGATGAGAGACGTGATTCAATTTGCATGGTATGATGGACGGATTACTCGTGTGAGCACTCGTCGTCCTTTTGCCGACAAATAGCCCGGTAGGATGTACGACTGTATTCGATATTATACTGTTCCCACATGCTTATTGAAGTTTAAGCGCGCAACAAAATTACAAAGGCGCTGAACGGAAGACGTAACAAGATTGAAATATAAATGATTTTGGAAGAAAGCTAAAAGCATCCATAATATCTTATAGATACAGTTGAAGTTTACTTTTGAACGCGGAATGGGACGAATAATATTTTATTTACATACCAGCCTCATGTATAGGGCGTCGGTGGCTCATTGGTGTGGACTATTGCCTTCCGTACTGGACGGTGCAGGTTCAAATCCCGCCACGTACCTATGTATTTTCCAAATTATATGTACATAGTCGGTATGAGAGCGTCGGTGGCTCAATGGTGTGGACTGTCGCCTTCTTCGGAAGGGCTGAGGTTCAAATCCCGACACGTACCAATGTGTACCGAAAATATATGTACGTTATCCGACGTTCTTATGGTGAAGGAAAACATCGGGAGGAAACCTTCATGCACGCTTGCGAAGAAATTCAAAGGTTGTGCGTGAAGTCGTCCAATCCGCACTGGACCCCCGTGGACGACTAAGGCCTAATCACCCTACACGGGTAGGCTCGTGCCCCTCGGTGGGGACGTTTAATGAGCTGATGATGATGTACATAGTTACATACGTTTATCGGACGCTCATACGGTGAAGGAAAACCTAATAATCCATTCTAATATTATATAAATGCAAAAGTAACAAACCGTTATGCTTTCTCACCTAAATGGCTGAATGGATCTTGATGTTTGGTATGGTGATAGGTCGTAACCTGGAGACGGACCTTTTTGCCTACCAACTTTTTACCTCAAATGTGGGTGCTAGTTTGTATGAAGCATTCAGCATTTTTTAAGGGACAGCTACAAATTGGTAAACGGACTATTTGTAAAAAACAAAAAAGGAGGAGAAGAATCAGCGGCAAAATAATACTCTGTTTTCGTAACCGGGAAAGAAGAATCGTTTTCCAAAATTTAACATGAGTCAAGCCGCGAAGAAAAGCTAGTAATACAATAAACGTAATTATGAAAACGGTATAATTACTAAAGAAATATTATGTAATTTCTGTAACTAAGCGTTATTTATATAATTAAGTTAAGAACAGGTTTTTAAATTGGTAGTGGTAAGGGAGGCCTTCGATCAGCGGGAGACACAATGTAGGACATGTAGCCATGTGGACAGGCTGCAATGATGAAGATGATGATGAAATTGGTAACGGTAGTACGATCATGATATTTACTAGCCGTGCCAGCAAGAGTGCCGAAATGCTAGTGGTGAGGATGGAACGCCCGCCTGCGTTTTGTAATCTGATGGTGAAAGGGGCTGGTGGAATTAATTCGTGTAATTCCATCGCACACTCACCGAAATGTAACCTGTAAAAAACCGACAGCCGTGGAACTCTACGACGATGCTCGAGGCTTTGCAGCTTAGCGTCAGTCAAAGTAGGTCGTCAATGAGCCGCGCAGCTCGTCTCTTAATCTCTCCCAAAACAGCCAGTTGGTATTTAGCTAATCTATCCCATAGGTGGCAGCACTCTGACTCGATATATTGACTGAGGTTGAGATTGGCAGTGAGATGAACACAAGAAGTTTTTGCAATAGGTACAGTACGGAAAGTCGGAGCAAGTTGTGGAGAAATTATGCAACAAATAGTGTAGGTATGTATTGGTATTTGAGCAGAGCACATAGAAAACATATTGTGCTGAACACGACAGATGTTCATGATTTTAATTAACAGTATTGTAATTGGAATGCGAGAATAATTTTAAACTTGACGAGCACGGAAACAATTTAGGCAGCGTCTTTGACTATGAAATACACGCGGTACCAGTTCAACAGTTTTGTTTAAAAGTAAAAACAATCTAACCTTACATTTTTATGGTTCCATACTCAAATAGCAAAAAGGAAATTTATATATTTCAGTCAACATAATATGGACCAATAATCAAATTACAATAAAAATTAAAAACAATACCACAACTAAGATAACAAAATAAATATATTTTTTCCTTTTTAATATAATAATAATAAACAACATGAATAAGACAATTAGATAATATTAAAATTTAGTTTAAATCAAAATAATAAAATAATGTCAAAAGCACTTTGAATTATCAAGCTTTTAAATAACCTACATGAACCGTTATTGTCTCACGAGTAAGCCTGCCTACACGTTGTAATTCACTTACTTCTCTAGTCTACTCTAGTAACATTTTATTATTTTGCCAGAGTTAAACTAGACTGAAAGCGTATCGTGGAAATAAAAAATGAAATTCAGTCCCCAATTCTGAGCCCACAAATTTGCAGCAACTGTATGTTTTTTATTCGAAAAAATAGAGAGTATGAAGATGATTTAAGTTCTGAATACGCTTGCAGGATATAAGAAGCCTGGTTTGATATAAGTATTTCCCAAGTTTAATCTTTCATTTTTTTTCTCATAACTAGTTCATAAAAATACTCAAATACCAAGCAGAATCACACATAGATAGCATTAATTCTACAGGTAGATGTACTAAGCAGACATTTTATACATAAATTTGCATATAAAAATTTGCAAATGCAGGTAAAAAATAGTACTCGTTCTTTTCTTTCTTCTTCCTTCGAATAAGATGCTCCGGCTAAATAGTTTCAATTGCCCGTTGAAATTCTTCTTTTCCGGCTGGTCCTAAAGGAACGGATTAATGTCACTACCTATGCGCCTGTTGTATTCGAGTAAATACTGAAGGAATAAACCGCATTACAAACAAATCGCTGGCAGATCACCAGAGCCTCGTTTGCTCTTCGATAGAAAGCACCACGTGCAGGTGAGGATGGTTTGGGTCCTGAAATATAGCACCTGGGACCACCATTGTATCTATTTAATTAATTTTATATCAACTAGTTTTTTTGTGCGACTTCGTCCGCATGAATGATGTAAAGGGCAATTTTGTTTAAAATGAATTACTTGTGATAAATGGTTATTTGGATAAGGATTATAATCATATTTATAAAAACACCTTCGGAAATGATGCATTATTATAATATTTTTAGCATAAATATGTTATAGGGAGCTAACCTTAAAAGACAGACATACTCAAAATCAAACTTTTCAGCTTTATAATATTAGTGAAGATATGCGTAATAGCCTCACAAAATTACTATTCAGTAGTGGTGTACGATGCGTGTAAACATGTAATTCCAATAGGCGGGATATACAATAACATCGCAGCTAATACTTAAATAGCAATACGAGTATATACAATAATATTAGCCTAAGCTAGTTTACCAATTAGAGCGTACGACGACGTAATTCCGTATATAAACCGTAGCAACTAACTCGATGTACCCGCCACTGCAATTGCAATTGTGATTAGTATAAGCCGCTATGGTTTCATCTGAATCAGCTAGACAAAGAATGTGGTGGAAATGTAATTTTTGGAATAATTTATAAGGAAACTCCTGTAGTCGGGACAAAAAAATGTGGGTCCATAGTAAAAGCCCCCGCCACCCGCCGCCCATCCACTAATGAAGGAGCTACTCTATTCCTACGGTCGGTTCACATAGCGCGGCTCGTATCTGTGAAGTTTTACAAAAGGGATATTGCAAACAACATTTCAGATATTCACGCAGTATTTATTTAAGCAAGGAGTATAGTTCCTATAGAAACTATACTGGAATACTTAATTATAAATACAAACCGTAATTTGCATAGAAAATGCAATGTTTTCATCTTCATCATCAGTCTATAACATCCTACTGTAGGGATAGGCTTTCCCATACAGTCATGGAGAGATTTAGCTGTAACTCACCACGGATGCCTAATGTGGATTGGTGGGTGTTATGACTTCTATGTAAATAAGCTGTATAACAAAATGGTCAAGGTTCCGGGCTCCATGTCTACCCGGTCCGAGCTCTAGGCGCTAATGAAGCGCACGATGAACATCGTACTAAAGACTTTGGAGTGATCTTGGGGTGAATTTTTTGAGCGCACCTTCTACCCTTGTTCATTAGTGTAATTAACTTATGCCGTAGATATCCGTTACGAGCATTTGCTCGTGTCCGCGACAGTTATTGACACTATGTACAGTACAGTGGATTTTAAACCTTTTTAACCGCTAGTATTCCAGACAAAATCGCTTGTTGGAAATATCCATCCGCGATAGTTAACAGGTGAAATCAATTATGAATATTATGATTGAAATTAAGAATACAATTTTATTATCAGCAAGAATTCCCGTGTAAGAGTGAGCTTAGGGAAAATAATTTGTTCTTCAAAACCTTTATTGGGTACCGCTACCTCCAATCTGCCTGTTAAGCGTGGAGGGAGATTATGATAAAACGTTTCTTCACTGTGTGTTGGCAATTTACTAAGTTAGCATTTGTTGACCGGCCAGATATGCCTAAGAGTACTTGAGTTTAACTTAGTTTCCAAAACGATGGGGCGATATAGGATAGAGGATCTGAAAATTTGTTTGTCATGGAACGAAGTAAGTAATTACGTTTCTTCTATACATTCTTGACAAAACTTATTAATAAGACAATATGTTGAAAGTCAAGTCTCCAAAGAACGTGGAACACAGCTATTAAAAATATATGATGTGACATTGTTATGAATTGATTTCTCTATAAAATTGTTACATTATATAGGTCTATCTTGAGCATACTAATTTTAAAAAAAGCGTAAACTTGTTGTGTAAAATTGACAAGTATCTTTCTTTTAGGCTATTAGGACCGTTAATATTTTTGTTAGATTAATGATCGTTATGATCGTGAGTGATTTAATGATCGGTACGTTAAGATAGAGATTTCTTCGTACATTATGTTGTGTGTGAAACATTAAATGATGCTGAGATTACGCTATTTTTATAGATTTATTGTTTTCACAGACACATTTTAATAGCTAATAAAAGGGATATATCAATAAAAATCAGTTTTCAAGACAGACAGGAGTAATCTTTTATTATAGTCGTAATATATATGCATTGTCGCATTTAATTGGATTTATACAAAGCTTTAAAATATAAACGTATCTGGAACAATATTTGCGAGCGTTCAAGTCCTAAAATTCAAATTAGAATGAAAATCGTGCCAAATATTTGAGTTACGAACACAATATTCTGGAGTAATTTTTAACATAGGTATCTGTGCCAACTTTTAATCAAATATTTGTAATTATTAAAACATTTTATTTTGCGATTCAATAAATGTTTTAGAATCTAGTAATATGCTGTATATGAAGAAGCTCTATAGATATTATGATTTTTTTTTAGCTAAGATATCTTCTCTGGTACAATTAAGAATATGCATTAAGTAAAGTTTTTTCCAGTTAGTATCGTTACGTTGTAGGGCAATAATTGGCTTTAGGGTTTCGAAAAGAATATGATAGAAGAGGCTGAAGAATATAAAAGAATTTTCATGATCTTTAGAACTAAGGTTATTGGTAATTACCTGCTGATTGTAAAATTTACATTCAATTTCAAATCTTTTGTTAAATTACACGGAACTTGATTAAACTAAATTTTACTTTGAAAATAGAAAATTACGTAAGTTGCTCTTGATAAAAATTGTCGGTTGGAAGAGGGCTGTTCATTAATCACTTAGATCTTCCCCCGCGTATTCTATTACCAAAATAATAACGGTGACATGAAATATCAACCATGCAAGCAATATTTTTGGTGTTTTATTTATAGAAAATATAAAAGTTTATCCTTAGTGCATGTTTTATGTCATATAACAGAAAATGTTTGATTTTGCGATTAATAAATGGTCGTTACAACACACTAATAAGTATCAGTATTTTACACTGTAATCCGTGCGTGTGAAATTAAAGTGGCACATAGTAATTTTAATTGGAATGGTGTATATTTCGTGCGTATAAGAC
Organism: Leucinodes orbonalis; assembly: GCA_019425675.1. Taxonomy (NCBI): domain Eukaryota; kingdom Metazoa; phylum Arthropoda; class Insecta; order Lepidoptera; family Crambidae; genus Leucinodes; species Leucinodes orbonalis. The sequence goes on from PQWD01014408.1 coordinate 17,050, forward strand.
GCGGCCGGTTCGTAATTGGAGGCGAGTCTGCGGGCACGCGGCGCGAGTTGAATTAGTTTGGTATAGGGCGTAGGGACTGTGGTGCCCCATCCCTTGAATTAATTAAAATAATTCGTTGGAACTGTCACGAATCCTACAGTTTTCGCTGCTTGTTAATCACCACGCTCTTGGCGGTTTGAAAAAGTTAAGCTACGTCATGAATGGTATTACTCTGAAATTAAAATCTAGCATTTCTTATATTGTTGTACATAAACATTTTTTGATACATAATATTTGTAGTGTTATCAACTTTCAATATTACAAACTCATAATCCAAATGGATTTAAAAGTAAATACTAAAGATAACAAATACTTTAATGATGAGATGACTCAGTTGAGTAAACAATAATAAATTGCATGCATCTAATTACAAATATTACAATGCGGAGCGTCGGTAGCTCATGGTTGAGACCACAGACTCCGAATAACAATTAGACTGGACAAGCCGCAATTTATAGGCAGTCCCAGTGTCGCATTTTACTTTTCAATTCTTACCTGTGAAAAATATATATTTTCGGTAAATTTTACTGATTCACTGCGATGAGGCATGTTACAATTGCACAGAATGGCATTTTTGGAAAAAAAAACGGTTAATTTCTTCTAAAATTCGGCGTCTTCATTCGCTCACGAGCGTAAACTATAGCCAGTGTATGCTCGTTGAGCATACATTTGCGCCACTTTTAACGCGGCTTGCCCCATCTCCTGTATGGAAATCTGTGGTTGAGACTTTGCCGGTTTGTTGTAGATTTTTAAACTATAAATACGTTATCCGACGCTATTACGGTGAAGAACCTGCCACGCCTACGAAGAATCAAAGGTTGTGCATGAAGTTGGCCAATCCGCACTGGGCCTATACACCCTTTACGGGTAGGCTCGTGCCCCTCGGTGGACGATAATGAGCTGAGATGTATCTATATTACAATACAATAGCAAGTGTGCAATTTTCTACTCTCCAAGGCTGTCAACAATACTCGGCAATGTTGAACTCTAGGATGGTTTTTCAATAGTATTACCTATATTGTTTCACTAAAATATACTTTTTGCTGTTGAACAAAAAGTATTGAATACTGTTCAACATGCAAACACATAATCATCATGTGTTTAACTTAAACGCTCACATTTTCGTAATGATTGCTAAGTGGCAGAAGGAAGGAAGTAGAGCATCTTATAATTATGTAAATAAAAAATAGCTCCTAATTTCTTTTAATTTAGTATTAACTGTGGCGAAGAGCAGTCGTAAAAAATATGAAAAAATTGAAAGCTGTCAATTTTACTAAAATACTGTTTCATATTCTTCACAAACATAAATATACACTTTGATTCTTGTAAAATAGTTGGCAATCCTAATTCTAGGATAGTCTGGGAATTCTTTATCATGGTTGACAATAGAATCAACATGTTAACTATGTAAATTAAGAATGTAACGTAAGATTAATGTAGATGTATCGGTGTCAGGGAGCGTTCAAGTATTACGTAACGCAATTTTTTTTGACCCCCCTCCTCTCCTTGTAACGCACTGTAACGTTTTTATCTACTCCCCCTTCCACTCTATAAACCTTACGTAACACTCAAGTGACCATTTTAACCCTAAAGTCGCAAAAAAGTATGTTACAGATTTTATTTACAATACAATCTAGGGATCCCCGTGAAATATAAACAAAAAGGTTTGCCAACTTGCGAGAACAAATCAATAATGACGTCTTTAATACAATCAAGGTCTAAATCAAAGTCTATTCCCCGTAAAACGTAAATGAAAAGGGTTGCCAATTTGAAGTTTTTATTCCCTAATTTTTTATTTAAAAATAAACAATGTTATGTAACGTGTTGTAAGAATGACCCCCTCGGCCCCTGTAACGCATCGTAACGTTTTACGAGACCCCCCTTCCCCCAAATTGCGTTACATATTACTTGAACGCTCCCTTATCTATTGAGCATTAGGTTATAAACAAAAAGTATATTAATTTCTCATAGTAAAAGCTCCTCTGAATCCTCTGATAAATAGTGGAACTTGGCGCTGTATATTTGTTTGATATACCATACTTTTTATAAAATATTGGTTCATTAGCGAATGTTGTTGTGTTAAATAATGCGATATATTTGATTTTGCGAGTGAAAGCGGTCATTCTCGTAGAACGCACACAATAATTTGACAAAACAATCAACTAGTTCATTAAGTTACGGAATAACATCAAATCAAAAATGTCTATGTATGCAAAATGTATGCAGTTGTAGCTAACAGTTTCTGAATATAGTGAATGCCACGTCGCGTCGAGTTGTTGTTAGCGCTTCATGAAATGAATTCCATATCTGGGAGGCATTCCGTTTATTCGGACAAAGCGTTTCTCATCATTTATATTGTGCACAACAATTGAGAGAATCTTTCAGCATGAAAGCAGGTAATATTTAGTACAGACAAAGACTAAAAATGTTTACATATTGTTACACGTATGAGGTCGTCTACGTGATAACATAATAGTTTATATTTTAATTGACGACCGGTGCAATGGTCGAGACGTCGGCTACTGTAGTAGGGATGATCCCGGGTATTCAAAATTATGTGCATGAACATGTCTGTTTGTATGGTATGGTGTAATGGTATGGTCTGGGTGTTTTGATTAATTTACCAAAAAAAATATTTAAGTTTAATTATGTTTATTAGTTGTTTAGTACCTAACTATAAGTTCCTCGCTTATAATGGGTCTAATGGCGTTGTATAGACGTCAGTGGATACTCAATGTCATTGGTAGTTTTGCAGGTAATATTGAAATACTGTATCTGAACGTTACATCACAAATTAGTAATCACACGGTATTCCATTAATATTTAAGATATTATCTTGGCGTCAGTTGCCACTAACAATATAACAAAAACTTATTACATTTAATTCACCACTCTCTAGCATAGAGAACCCAGAGTGTAGTAAACAAATGTTTCAAGTTTCAGAGAAAAATACACAGATACGTCTTGATGTAAAGATCTATAGTAGTACGTCATTAGTTTAAACATTCAGATGAAGTAGCCATCAATAACTGTAAAGCAGATTTAAAATTTGTTTTCAGGAAATATATCTTGAATTTTTGTAGATTCGTAGTTTTATTAAAAAGGTAAAGGATGATTTTCCTTATAGTATGTATATTGTTTACTGATTTTATTTTGAAATTTATTCGGCATGTCTTTGAATTTTTAGCAGTGCTCGAGTAAAGCTGATGCGAGGTCACGCGTGCCATATTAGGCAGCTTTGGCGCGTGCACACGTCCGTTCTTTACTTTATTTATTCAGAAAACTTAGCAAACTATGACAACATAGCTTTATGGAACTTAATATTGTTTTATTTTGACCGTAACTACAAGATAAAGCGTTTGTACTTTTACCTCGAATGATTTTTATGGCACACTCAGTGGATAAGTATTTTTTCTTTGAGCTGCTTGATAGTTACATTGGCTATTTTGAATGCTCTTTGGCATCTTCTCTTTCTTCTTATTTAGTGGGTCCTGACTAGTGACTCAGTTGGACGAATTAGGATGCTATTTATAGTATTTAAGGAATCCAGCCAACCACCCTTGCTTTTAGTACTAACGTAATTATTTGCATGCAAACATGAAATGGACTAAAATAACAGTTTGAGAAAGACCTATTTTAGCAGCTTATGGGCTGTTACGATGATGATGATGTGTTTTTCAGAAGAGAGAACATCTTTTTTACTTTGAACCGATTTTTGAACAAATAACATGCATAAGTAATAGCAGATTAAAAAATATTTTGTAATTAATTGAAGTAAATATAATTTGAGAGAGGGGAGACTCATGTTTTGGTACGAATGGTCGGCTCTACGGTCTACTGGTGTGATACCCGCCGCACAAAAAACATTGCTGGTACTTCGCTTTGTTTTGTCAAGTTATTTTGGCCCAAAATGTTCCCTCCCCCGCCTTATATTCTTCCTAGGTTGACAACACACTCCTTTGAGATTATTAGTGCCCATGAGTTGCGGTATCAATTTCCTGTCTGAGAATAAATTGAATATAGAGATATATATTTATATATTGCGACACTAAATTACTGTTTATTGTGTAATACTTTTAAAATTGTTATTTGTATATTACACGAAATTCAGGGAAAATTAAAGATTATATAAATAAAACAAGGCTAAACCGATTACCAACTGGAAGCTTAGGGACGTGGGTGTTATTGTAAGTATACTTTAGTATACCTACGTTGTTGTTATTTTCTTGATACCAGTTTAAAATATCTACCGGCTTAAAATATCTACATACTTATGAGTAATACTTAAGAGAATTAAAGCCACCAATATAGTAGTTTACCAGACCAGTTATGATGTTACAGGACCGAAATTCATTGGTCTGATGATCTCTGTAATTTGTTGGCGAAAAGACACTGGTGGAGGCTGGAGGAGGATTATGTTTAGCGAAATATGCCGTATGACTTAGGTACTGCTGAAGCCTGCATTACAATGCATATTTCATAATGGTCTAATTTTGTTTCCAAAAGTAATGAGTCCTGCAATTCAAGTAGATAAGCGTATGTTCCTGATATAAAATAACCTTTTAAACTGTAGATACATTAAAGTACAATGCAATTGCAGTACAGAACCTATTTGCAAGTCTTAAAAAACTTTTAGAATTTTGAACAATATGAACCCTATCGGGCAGAGGAAAATTATTAGCTAAGAAAACGCAAGTATGTATAATTTTTTTTTAATTTAATTTGAGATTATTCTATTAAATCCAGTTATCAATTGTGTTCGATATTATTAGAACAGTTTGTATAGCCACCGTACATTGTGGCCTGCTAACATATGCTATTTATTATGTCAGAGACTAGGGCTACATTACATTGTGGGAACACGCACCGGACATTCCAAACAGGATATGCTTGGCATAGGAATTTGGTTACATTATAAGATAACCAAATAAAAACCAAATCAATTATACAGAATGCTATTTTTGACTCATAAATTGAGACTAATTATTAAGTTTATAATTAGCTTTGCTACTTTTTTCACCCTCATTTTGCTGCAATAGAAGAAAATAGGGAACTAGTTATGAATGAAAAGCAGTACAAAATTCCTCAGATAAGCATGTATGTATATATGTTTTGTTAATAAGTTAATCAAATATTATATTATGCTTTGATGAATAAATGCTTACATATTTTTATTAAAACTATTCAATTACTAGCTCACATCGTCCCGTGAAATAAGAGTGTTATGCGCAGTTATTACGAGCCCATATTCTATATAATGAGCATGATATCCACCCTTTAATGGAAATGGAATATACTTCCTTACAAAACATGATGTGTCCTATTCTCCTCTACATTCATTTCAGATGATGAGACCTACGTCGTTTTGCTGTTTCCGCAGATTATTCTTTTTTTTTAATATTTTGGATTTTTGTTACAGTCTATTATGTTTTTTTTAAATTACGATTATTTTTCTTTTAACATTTTTTTATCTGGGCGGTGACTTCTAGTTCATGTTTGTATGAAGATGACGTGACAATTGCTGATTTTCTACGCTTTTAAGTAAAACGAGAGGATTTGTAAGCAGTAAGCGAAAGTGTAAAACATTGTTTTGGTCATATCGAAACAAAGGTAATGTCGCTGTTATCGCACGTGAACATTATTTTTATTGGGGGTATGATAGGGTACCATGTTACCCCATCTTACCTGCAAGATCAATTTTAAAATATAAAATAAGAAAACCAAAACAGTCATGAATCTTTAGGAAACACAATGTTTTGTTTTTCTCATTATAAGTTAGTTTAAGCGTCAATCACACCTCATCAGTAATGTTTTTAATAACTCTCAGGCACGTATCAAACCAGAAAAGGAATATACTAAGCCATTTGCAGTAAACCAGTTAAAAAAACGACTCTGTGCACTTGAGTCCCTAAATAGGGCGCGACTGACTATTGTTATGACGGGCCTCGAACGATGATTGAACAAGCTTGATTAGTCAAGTTGAACAACTAATTTAGCTAGGTACCACGCCTTACCAGCTACCCCGTCTTACCTTCTTCTCCCACATATTGCAATTGCCATTACTAATGCACGAACCATCCGTGAATGTGTTATTATTTTCGTTAAAAATAATATATAGTCACATTAGCGAAAACAATGGTGGCGCTTTATCAAACAAATTATTTGTGTTACCCATATTTCTCCTAAGAAAGTGCGAATATCAGGCATTGTGACGCTGGACAAGGAAAACGAACCTTCGGAAGTGGGTTAGTGACTAGTAAATAAGACGATATCGCATCCTCATGTTGGTGTGCTGGTGGCATACTCGTGTATTTACATTTACAAAAAATAGGGCTGCCACAATCAGTACGTTGTAATGTATAATGAATATGAATATAACTTAACTTCACTGATTATTATCAATTTATGTGCAAATTATATTAAGTACTAGGTGGTAGATTCGATACTGAGTCTTAGTAAGCGTCCCGTAAAATAAAACTGTTCTGCACTTCTGTGTTTTGAGAGGTGAGGGCACTGTAGCTAGTGAAATTACCGGGTATAAGAGACCTAGCATCTGATAGCGGGTGTTGGGTGCAGTGCGGCGTTCAAGGAGAATAATAACTGTCTATCAGTTGTTGGTCTCCATCACAGCCGACCCACGAAGTGATAAAAATGGTATGTGATAAAAAAACTCCTGTAGCATACTCATTAAGCTTTAAATATTCATAACATAGACTCACAAATTCGCCCCAAATAAACACAGTACCTACAGATATCATTGTTTAGAATAGCAATTGGATTTTGTCTCATTGATAACAATAATCATTTACTCGATAATTGTATTCTATTTAATGTCGAATTATAAGATTTTAGCACTTAAGCTATCCTTGTTTGCCCAAAGGATAATACAACAACCCAACAAATCTAAACCACTAATGTTATTCCTACAAGTTATGTTAAAGTTAGATGATTATAAAATGTCGCCATTTCTGCTCTTCCCGCGAGTGCCATTATAGGCGGCTTTGGGACAAAACATTCAGCAGAGAAGTCTCTCTTATACATCCTTTTTAGGGACTTCCAACCGGCCTGCCGTGCGTGGAGATTATGGCTAACCCTTTTATATAAGTGACGAGGCCCTATATACTGCATTGGCCTGTCACGTTCCAGGGATCATTATATCGAGCTAAATTGCTATAAAATACTAGTACACTGGCGACAGCCCTGGTGACGTGATATCGCAGGTCCCAGGCCGGTCGTCCGGCGTTTTTGCACCGGAACAGTGTATGAGTTACAGAGGCAGCGTCGTCCGGTTTCGCCTGCATTCTGTGTTTTAACCTATGCTGTCATATACGCTGGTTCGGATGACACATCGCCGCGGAACTGCATGCCGACTGGACGTGTCGCGTGCTCGTACACGGGAAAACAGCAGTTATGGGGTGCGATGCTATTATGTTTTTAAAATAGGTCTAATAATATTAACTAATCAATGAGGTTCAAATCCAGCCACGTAACAATGAGTTTAAATTTTTTTGGAATTATATGTCCGTTATCCGACGTTTTGACTGTGAAGGAAAAGATCGTGTGGAAACTTGCGCACGTCTGCGAAGAGATTCAAAGGTTGTGTGTGAACGTCCAACCCGCCCTTGGCCCGCGTGGACGACTAAGGCCTATTCACCCTGTACGGGTAGGCTCGTGCCCCTCGGTGGGGACGTATGATGATGAATATTAACAATGTATACATTTCAGTTTTAACGCGTAACATGCACCCAGCTGACGACTGCCTTAGTCGAGAATTTATTGCAATAGTCGGACACTAGACTGAGCGAAAATCTCGAGTTTCTTTGTGCTTTAGAAGGAACGCTTAGCCGTTAGCTCGCCTATCAATTCGGGATGGCAGTCATTTATGCTCACCAATCCGCATTTGTCTCGCGTGGAGGTTCAGGGCTCATTCTACCTTTAGCCTTGTTGGGCGGGAAGGCCTATGCCTTGAAGTGAGACGTTATTGATTTATTTTCACGATGAAGTTATACATCTATATAATAATTACTAATATGTACCTATTATGCAAACATTCATGGAAGACGCAATTAAGATACTTGATATATCTTAACAAAACAATTTTTTGAGATCTTGAGCAAGTAAGCAGCGTATTGTTGTACAAGAGTCAGATACTATAATATAATAACTCTTTGTTTCTCGCATTGCAGTAATGCATACTAAGTCGGAGTTATTCAACGGCATACCTTCCGAAAAGGCATGTTTGTTTTGTGATTACATTAATGTTAACAATAATACTTGTATATTTTTAAGTTTACAGGCTTGAAATTCAAATTTCCAACATGCTATTAAATATACGTCAATAAAATTGCAGATCATTTCACATAACTAAATCTGAATCAAGAATGATCTTGGGAAGTCAATTAATATAAGATTCATAAAAACTCTTATCAAAATATTCATAATAAAACTAATTTAATATGTATAAATAAATTAAAGATATATATATTTATTTATTTAAAATAAGAGCGTCGGTGCTCAGTGGTGTGGACTGTTGCCTTCCTACCGGGAGGGCTGAGGTTCAAATCCCGACACGTACCAATGTATTTTCGAATCTTAAAAATTATATGTACGTTTATCCGACGCTCTTACGGTGAAGGAAAACATCGTGAGGAAACCTTCATGCACGCCTGCGAAGAGATTCGAAGGTTGTGTGTGAAGTCGTCCAATCCGCACTGGGCCCGCGTGGACGACTAAGGCCTAATCACCCTATACGGGTAGGCTCGTGCCCTCGGTGGGGACGTTTAATGAGCTGATGATGATGATGATGATGAAGTGTGTTCTTAGCCCAGTGGGCAATCGCACAGGCAATAAACATACCGAGTTGGGAAACGTTTCAAACACTCATTAGTAATTAAGGATTGCAATTACATACAGTATCAGCAAGGGCGTAAATGTGAAGCAATGCAGTGATGATCTACGATCTATGTAGGTATTATATTTGTTGAATTAATCGTTATTTCCTTTTTCTTCTAAGTTCGTTTTCTCATTATTCCCCCTTAAATTATTCTCGCACATCAATCGATATACCATTTGGAAGCTTATTTATTCGGCATGCATCTCTCTCGACCACTAGTTATTAGCATCAAATAAATATTATTATTCAATATATTATTCTAAATTATTATTGAACTACCAAAAAAATATTTTAATTGATCCGTTAAAAGTGTACAAGTGTTTGTTCTACAATAAAGTAAAACCCAAGAATTCTAGTAAGATGTATATTTGCCTCGTATAAACTTCTCTCCGATCTGATCTCAGACCTAGATTTTATGTAATGACGCATATGTTTTTTAATATTCAATAATTTGGTAATATTAAACGTTTCAAATGAATTTTTATATGATTAGATACTTCGGGAATATACTACGTCGTGTATGCCGGACGGGAGTAAACACCCAAAACATCACACATTATGTGTTGGATAACCATGCGATGATACGAGTATAGAAGCGGATTTAAGGAACTATCACCGTGTACGTATGTCAGCTTACTTACACATCCAAATTTTGAATAAAATAAAACTATGCTCAAAATTAAGTAAAATTCAAAGTATGGCATCAAGTTAGAGATGACCATGCACATCAAACGGCGATTAAAATGGGTACACAATTAAGAAGTTTCAAACATTAAGTGCCATTTAAAAATACAGCAGTACTCTATGTATTGTAGATTTATAAAGAGGATTTTTATTTGCACAGTAAATACGACTTCTGACTCAATTAGCAGAGCAAACAATTGCAAACAAAGATACCAAACGGACGGGAAGGAGACGTCTAATTCCCTCCACGATGTATCTCGATAAGCCCAAACGAGTTTTATGGGAAATTATATCTGGAGAATATATTTGCGGTAAAAGTTAACAAAACCTATTGTGTGAAACACAAGTGCTTTAAACAGATTTGAACTGAATGTAACTGCGGTATCATAAGCTACAAATATATTAAACCATGGAAATTAAGAATGTGTAACTTTGTTTTGTTGAATTGATTTTACCAATTAATGACGTAGCTCTACATTTTAAAAGAAAGAAAATTTATTAGCATTAACAACACAAACGATATATTATAACAAACAGCAGACATAAAAAGAAATACTGAGACAAAGACTCTTTGATTTTCAAATATGTACAAAATAAGATCTTAAAAAGAAAAAAAGAAAATTAAAGATTAAGCGATTGTACCTGCATAAAATTAAAGCCTACCTAAGTTGTTTTGGGTTTTTGATATACCTCATGATCAAGATCTCAATTCCAGCTATTTGTTAAAATTAATCTATTCTAATCGTTATATAAAATTTTACTCTCAGTTTCTGTTACAAAAATGATTTTGTCATACTTTTTTTCAGTGAAATCACTAGATTACAGACCTACTGTTATTTTTACTTAATATATCCACATTAGAAGCTTACATTGCCTCCGTGGTTCCTCTAGGGCACAGCGTTCGGCTGCGTTACCCGGAGGTCGAGGGTTCGAATTCTGCGGGGAAACGTCACTGTGCGATTTTTCCTAGTTTAGTTAGCATTGCAGGCTGAATCATTAGATTGTCCGAAATGAAAGATGATTCAGTGTTTCGGAGGTCATGTTTACCCGTGGGTCCCGGCTACAATTGTAGGATAGTAGTCGTTATGACCCATTGATCCGCAATGGCCCGTGGTGGATTCAGTGTTGCCACCTCAGTTTTAGAAAAAGAGCTTTTTGAGAAGTAAAAAAGGGCTAGATAGGGCATCATAAGATTTTCTGTTCTAAAAATGCTTAAATAATGATGTCATGAAATCGTTTTTTTTCGAAAGGTCATCATAACCGATTAAATAGCAAAAAGTACTTGTCAAAAATAATAATTTGGTAATATTTTCAAGTCAGTGAAAAAGAGCTAGATTGCTCTCTTCGGGCTTAATGGTTAAAAAAGGAGTTTACCTATACTAAAGTGTTAGATCTAGCTACAAAAGGGCTAAGGTGGCAACACTGGGTGGGTTACGGCCCAATCTCCCCATAGCTATGCTGTTCGGGAAGGTCTGTGCCCTGCAGTTGGCCATTATAGACTGATGATGAGAAGCTAGCAACTATATTGTGGTTCCTTTATTTGGGATGCCAAGTAATATATATACTTGGCATCCCAAATGAAGGTAAAGGTATAGTCACACTTTTATCTAGGTGAGCTGTCGGTTCGGTTCATAAAATACATACGCAGTCCTTGTGTCATACACACACTCAGAAATAGTTTTAGCTATGCCATATGTAGGTTTGATCGTCGATTTCAGGGAAAACACTCGATCCCAGATCGAGACTAAAGACGTAATCGCTAAGGGACTCTCCGGGTACACCGGAGTGCTTGGATCCAAACAGTAATGGTATTGTCGGATGCTATTTTGCATAGAAGTGTCGTTTTGTAAATTGTTCTAACGGCATAACCTAACCTGCCTTTTAACGGGCTTCTAGTGCTTATAGTAGTAAATTATCTCCAAAGTTAAGTGGAATTATTTTTTGTCTATGGGCTTTATTTAATAACATAAAATGAATTAACACATTTGAAAAGGTTTAAGGCGATCTATGAGTGCCATGTTAACATAAGAAACGTATAATTTTTATTTAGCGATCTATAGATTTATCAAATTTCATGATAAATTTCCAAAATGGTTTGTAATTCGAACTTTTACCACATTTTTTAATTAGTCAATTTTAGGATTTGCTTTAAAGACACTGTAATGTTAAAAAAAAACATCCATGTAGGCTAAGTTAGGTTAGAACTGTGATTCGGAAAACGCGCGAGCGGAGCGAGTGGGCTGCGGAAGAGGCCGGCGCAGCGGCAGAAGCCATTTTTCTTATAAAATTCTTCACAATAATATAAATTAAAGAACGTTCATAGTATCAAAATGATTAATTAAAACACTTTAATCATTGATAGCGAAATAATATAATCAATAAAATAATGATTTTAAAATGGTTATAGTGGATCATCCACTGTTATGAACTCTCTTAGCAGGAATAAAATTGTATGAAAAGAAGGAATTATTATCATCAGTTGTATTATTTCTAAAACCAACACAACAATCTGAAGATTAACCGCAGTTCGAGCTTTTGCAGCAACACACACACACACACACACTTATATATAAATATATGTATATATATATTTCTCTTATTTGTACACATATATATAGAGCGCGTCGGTGGCTCAGTGGTGTGGACTGTCGCCTTCCTACCGGGAGGGCTGAGGTTCAAATCCCGACACGTACCAATGTATTTTCGAATCTTAGAAAATTATATGTACGTTATCCGACGCTCTTACGGTGAAGGAAAACATCGTGAGGAAACCTTCATGCACGCCTGCGAAGAGATTCGAAGGTTGTGTGTGAAGTCGTCCAATCTCACTGGGCCCGCGTGGACGACTAAGACCTAATCACCCTATACGGGTAGGCTCGTGCCCCTCGGTGGGGACGTTTAATGAGCTGATGATGTGATGTATGTACACATATATACATACGGCCTAAAAGTCACGCCCAGATTAACTAGTAACTAACCGTACGTTATGGGGACATCCGCATTATATTTCACTTTGCAGCATGACTTTGCGGGTTTGCAACGTTGTAAACTTTCTTTGAGCCAGGCGATGGAGAAAACTTTTTGTTCACGGCAATGATTTTACAAGCTTTATGTGTAAATTAGGCCGCCATTCCTGCATGCAGCACCGGGAAATGTAGTTATGAAACATTTGCTTTCGTTCTGTGTGTACAATGGTTCTGTCGGTTGAGACACGGTATTTTAATTGTAATTTAAGTATAAATCAATTTAAAAAATGTTTGCTTCATTACCGAACGGGATGGTCAGCTCGCTCACCTAGTGGTATGTGATACGCCTGACAAAGACAGAAGCAGTGATGAAGAAAATTGATAGCAATAGGTTGTCAGTGTTTTCCGTCAACAATGCCCTGCGCCTGCCACCTGAGATAACAAATGTTACATCTTTTATACCCGGTAATTTCACTAGCTACGAAATATATTAAAGTAAAATATCATATTTGATATGTGTTCTAGATACTCATCTATATCATTTTAATTTGATTTATGGGTATTGAAATAGCGTCTTTACATTGCTATACCACGAGTAAGAACTTGAATACCCTATACATCTATACTCGTAATATACCCTATTTTACAAGGATATAAACCAATTACCAGTGACACTGATACGGAGATGTTAGTCTAATGTGTCTTTGGGGTTTGATTTGAGTGCCAAAAGTTGTTGGCTTTCCCTGCTATACTGCGAAGACGTTTTACTCACACTATATATATACACACACACATATATACAGCGGAGCTTCACACATCTTAAGGATACAACAACATAAGCGTTTTTTGTATTTAGTTTGAGAATTGGTACGTGTCTGTTACACAAAATAAACAACGCAATATAAACCTATCAATCATTTGTTTTAAGTTCAGTGAATCAACTGACAGCAATATCCTACTGACCACATCAGCAAAAAATACTATTTCTTATATTTTCTACTAGAAAGCAACAGGGATGTTTTTGTGTTTCAAGTAATCCTCTGCAATTTTATTTTCTCGTCTTAAAAAATTAAATTAATCTCTTTTAACTCTCTTTGTTATCTGAAATAAAACACCAAGTGCAGATTCACGACAGTGTGCCTGCAATCGGTATCAGTTTAGTACTTAAACAGATAGCATAGAGCTTGTAAAGCGAGCAATCGCACGGTCACAGTAGCTTATTTCGTTGAAGCGTGCGCTTCTGTTCTCAATTGCAACAAATGTATTTCGTCGTGCTGGCAAACGGCCAGTCGTTGATATTTCCCCTGAACCCGTTGATAAGTTAATACGCTTCGTACACTTCGCGTGTTGTCTGAAAGGCTGACACGTCAATTGTTCGCGGCTGTACCCGTAACACCATTCACATAAGGATCAATTTTGAAAAATTATTAGAGATTCAATCTCATAAGAAAGAACACATTGTATGTATATGTTTATGAATAAATGAATTATTATTAATAAAATATATATATATATATAAATGAAATACCGTTCCGTTTTATTATATGACGTTGTTGATTTAACTATGACGTGGAAGGAATGCGAATATTGAATATTGCTTTATTGAGAGAAAAAACACATTCTGTTCATCGATTGTGTTCTAAGTTTTACATTATTTTTTTTATAAAAAATAACAACACTGTTAGAAAAGTTCCTACAAGTATTCTTTTATTTTGCTTCAGTTATATAGATAGATTGTGTTTTTATTATGTAAGTTAAAACTAAGCCTTGCTTCCAAGCGACGTTAATAGCCAGGCTGGTAGTTTCTAATTGTTTGTTTTACATTTTTTTTTACATATTTATGATGAACTAGCAATTAGTCAGAATTGTCAAACAATTTTCATGTGCTCGTGTTTAAAAGTCCTGCTAACTAAGCTAAGAGTTACAGTGTATAATCAGGGTTTTTGTAATAAACAAACCTTTTTTCCTCAAGACAAAATGTATCATCATAATTTTAACCGTAACGACTATTTTTGCACAAGGACATCTCGCAATGTTTATTTTCATTAAGGATTTTTGGAAACTTTGCCTTCTGCGATATTATTGTAAAACAAGCTTGGAAAGGTTACGGTTGATATAACTAGTGTTAATTTTGTTAAACATGGGTTGATTCCCAGTGCAGCTTAAAACATTTATGAGCTTGGTGGTAGACTCGATCTTGTCGTCTAGGTAGGTACACACCAGCGCTCGATATCGTCCGTGAAATAAAAGGCATGCACTTTTGTGTTTCGGGATGAGAACACTGTAGCTATTGAAATTACCGGGTTTACGAGTAACAGATCTAGCATCTGTTGTCTCGGGCGACGGGTGTTGTCACGACAGGACTATGGAGGAGATGGAGGATGGAGGATAATAACTGAGTATTATCAGTTGTTGGCCTCTTTCAATGCCGCTCTATCATGGTCAGGCGTATAACTTACTATTGAGCGTCCTGACCGTTCTGTTCACTTCATAACATAAAAAAAGAGCTCCATGCATATAAATTCCGTTTGTATTGGTCTAAGTTGTTTCTATGTGTGATATGTATGTATTTACATAAAATATAATATACGCCCAGGCAGAATGCCCAGGTGCTACACCGTGAGCTAAACAATTGAATATCGAATATCCTCCTTCGAGTTCGCACTCTAAGCTTTATGGTTCCTTAACTCTAAGTTACATCAAACGGCTAGTAGACGAGCTAGTTGCACGCTTAATCCAAAAAGATTTTATTTTACAGTTCACCCTTCGTAATTATTTTTAGCTTTCTTACATGCGCCTACAATTTTGATTGTTTATCCGTTGTAATCAATGTTCTTTTTTACACCCAATATATATAACATTAATATATTGATCGTAAAGCTTAGGTTCGATGGGGTAGCAGCTGGCATCTTCGGTTGAAAACCACGCAAAAATAAACCACCGGGATGGCAGATACAATTTTATTATTGATTTACTATTGAGTCTAATTAGGGGAGACCTATGTTCAGCAGTGGACTGCGATAGGTTAAATAGAATAGAATTGAGTCTAAATATATATAGGCTCAGTGGGGTGGACTGTCGCCTTCCTACCGGGAGGGCTGTGGTTCAAATCCCAACACGTACCAATGTATTTTCGAATGTCGAAAATATATGTACGTTATCCGACGCTCATACGGTGAAGGAAAACATCGTGAGGAAACCTTCATGCACGCCTGCGAAGAGATTCGAAGGTTGTGCGTGAAGTCGTCCAATCCGCACTGGGCCCGCGTGGACGACTAAGGTCTAATCACCCTATACGGGTAGGCTCGTGCCCCTCGGTGGGGATGTTTAATGAGCTGATGATGATGATATACCGTGTGACCGTTGAAGGCTTAAGCAAAGTCGCATAAATGTAAAGCGATAGTTCGTTATGACCGGTTAATGAATGGATTAACAACAAATTATACCTTAATCCACTACGTGTTTCAGAAGTCACGATAAGCTGACACGGATGACGATCGATATTTTGTTCTGAAAATCAACACCTATTCAATCCTGTCATTGCTGGTCGCTAGAGTCCGGTTCGCCATTTAGCAGCATGATCGTGGCTCATTCTTACATAATAGGTTCAGAAAAAAATAGATAATGATAAAAACAATTCCAAAAAGTCGGTGCGAAAAAAAACTATCAGAATAAATAGAAACGCCATTTCAATCAGAGAAAACGAGAAAGCTGAACAAAGATGGCGTTTATGATAATTTCGTTATCCAAGATTAACATATCCCAACGAAACCACCGTTTTTTTAAACAGTAAATTAAATGATTCAGGGTTGTTATCTCTTAGAAAATGGGTGGTACAATTTTCCAGCATAACTGTCACTCGAAGATTATATCAGTGTTCTCCTTTGTTCACCACCCAGCTGCCGCGTAACCTAAATCACCACAATTAAGTTACAATACAAATCCGAGAGAAAGTTTAGAAATAGTAGAAGGGAATTTCCGGTGGCTTTAATCGAAATATCACTTGTTTCACTTGGATCCTAATCGGGAATTATCGTTAATAAGCTGAGAAGTCTGTATTTTTGTTTCAACAAGCATAATTTAATTTGTCAGTGGCTCATTGGTGTGGACTGTTGCCTTCCGATCTGGAGGGTTCAGATTCAAATCCCAGTGTATTTTCGGATTTATACACCCTATACTTGTAAATGGATATCCGTGTATTAATCTATTTAAATACTGATGTTAATTCATTAGGTACCTTGCAGTGATTTTATTAGGGAATCATGTTAGTTGCAGTGATTTTATTAGGGAATTATGTTGAATCCTTTAAATCCCATAAAATTGTTATATAAATGGAATGTGACAATAATTTTCGACAGTTTCTACTTTTCTGATAAAAATGCAGTGCGATTTAACACGTACGTTACCCATGAATCACTTTGATCTATAGTATTGTCAATAGAACCGTCGGTAAAATGCATGTGATGCACTTCACTGTAACAAACTACGTGTCAGCAAAAACATATTTGATCTGGTTTAAATTCGTCTGCGATATACATACTGCTCCCATTCTTACATAAATATGTAGTTATAGTGTTGTAAGTGTACACTTGGTTGGACTGGTTGAATATATTGAGTTTATAATAAAAATGGTAATTCTTTATTGCACAAATAAAATTCTAAATGCTATCTGAAGAAATGTTTGCTTTCAGTAATTAGTTTAATAAAATGTAACGTTAAGTACAATGATGCATAAAAATATTATTTACGAGTTTATACTGAAGTCCTTCGACGATCTTGAAGCTACTAACTAACAGAGAGGTTGGTTAGAGATTTGAATATAAATTTCTTAATCTGCTGACGAGCTCAGCTAACTGCCCATTCAACAAACTGAAGTCGGTCATAAAGACAAATCTTATATACAATCATCAAACCATTGTTACTCATATGACTACATGAAATTAACTTGTGTTCAAACTTTCATAATATTAATGCTTAAGTAAGAACTCCGATCGAGTAAGTTTTATGTGTGAGGAGATCTTCGCTAATAAATAAGTCTCAAACGAATATATACCACGGCCTCACCGGAAACAGGCGTCAAACAACACTTAGTGTTGTGTTTTGCCAATACATTGCGATTACCGGAATCTTTTCATCCTCTCAAATAGTCATCTCCATTATTAAAGTTCTAATTAGGCTTATAAAGGCTTATTTAGGGATACAAGTTGTAGTGTGTATACCTTTGCCTTCAGGTTTGATTATAAAATATATAATTTTTGTAAGCAAAATGTTAAAAATTTAGAGACCTATGATATAAGATTTTAACTCATAAAGTGCAGATCCCCTTTTACTATATAAGGTTGACTATCGTTGCTGCCATTCTGGCTCTGACATTTATTAATTTTTCAATCTGTACGTTATACGTCGACCTGGATCACGTGCGGCAGGGTAGGTTATAGCTTACTATGCTAGCGATAAGTTACTTATATGATAATTTATTAACTACTGCTGTTGCCCGCAATTGGCCTTTACAGCTTCACTGGAAAAGTGGCTAGCGCAGATTGCTCTCAGCCTTTAATAATATGGGTGTGGGTGGACCTTGTTTCAGCATGAATAATGATCAGAATATATGAATTACCGGAACGGGACAGAATAACGATCTCACAGAAACTCGGACGTCAAACAATGCGAGAGTAGTGTCTTGCTGATTATATGAGTTTAATAGAGGCTGAAAACCTCCTTTCGCGCCCAAATTTCATTTTCCTTATATCGTAACAAAAGTCGTAAATGCTCTCGTTGTTTTTTCAGAGTTCCTTCTGTCCAGAGGCGACGGTAATAGAAAGAACGAAAGAAAGAAATTTATATATTTCGTACAAACAAATCTTAAATTATCTTAAAGTTAAAACATGAGATGCATACAAATAAGGTCCCCTCAGTGTATGTCGCAGTACTAGTTGATATTATACACGGTCAACTCATTTGCCTATCTCATCATCATCTTATGAACGTCTCCAACGAGGGGCACGAGCCTACCCGTAAAGGTTGCTTAAGCCTTAGTCGTCCACGCAGGCCCAGTGCGGATTGGCCTACTACACTTACAACTCTTTAGTCTCTTCTCTTTACTCTTGAGTGTGCAGGTTTCCTCATGATGTTTTCCTTCACCGTGATAAGTGATACGCCTGACCTTGACAGAGCGTCTTTGATGTAGACCAACAACTGATAAACAGTTATTATTCTCCATCAACGCCGCACTGCGTCCAACACCCGAGACAACAGATGCTGGTCTCCTATACTAGGTAATTTTATAAGCTATATTGTCCTCATCCCGAAACACAGTAGTGCAAAACACTATATTTCATGGGATGACATCTGGCACTGCGCACCTTCCTAGACGACTCAGTACCGAGTGTACCACCTTTTATGCTTAAACTTAAATTATGATACGTTTCTGAGTGCTAATGATCAGATAATTTGTTGTGATAATATTGAATCTACTCAAATCCCATAACTGTAGCGTATTAATAAGAGCACATCAAATAATCAATACGTAATAACGTTATTTTTGATGAATATTTTTAATTTTATCTAGGTTACTTCATAAAAAAATCACGAAAAATAAATATACAAAAAATATGGCAAAATCGCTGCTTCAAACATTATGTTATACTTATCAATCGAATCTGTACACAGCAATCGCGCTTTTATGTCGAAGAACGGAATTTTCACGTTATTGGAGCTATTTAGGTAATAAAATAACAAAAGAAACACGTTCAGATACCATATAACGTAGTGATTACTTGCTCTGTGAGATATCAAGCTAAATTATTTTTGAAAGCCATTTTATTATCACTAATTCTGAACTAAATCCTAGTGTATGGGAAATATTTTACATTCTGACACGTGTTAAGAGTTTGTAGGGACATCAAGTTATAGAATTGAAGGAGTTATAGACTTGAAACTCGGGACAGTACTTTTTGTTTCATTTTCTAATTAAAGTTGAAATATTACCGTCTTCAGGTTTATTAATAAGTCGAACTCAACCTTTTAAGCGCCGGTGGCTCAATGGTGTGGACTGTCGCCTTCCTAGCGGAAGGGCTGAGGTTCAAATCCCAAATGTGTTTTCAAATTTTCGATAATACATGTACGTTATCCGACACTCTTACGGTGAAGGAAAACACCGTGAGGGAACCTTCATGCACGCCTGCGAAGAAATTTAATGGTTGTGCGAGAAGGCGTCCAATCCGCACCGGGCCCGCGTGGACGACATAGGCCTAATCACCCTACACGGGTAGGCTCGTGCCCCTAGGTTCCCACCTAGGGGCACGAGCCTACCCGTGCTACCCGTGCGTACTACGTTTAATGAGCTGATGATGATGAACCTTTCATGAGCGATCGAGGTCATATGAAATACAGTAATTCTCTGGGGTTCAACGACTTACAGACTTCTTCCATTGTAAATATTGTTGGCCATTAATTAGTGA
Organism: Leucinodes orbonalis; assembly: GCA_019425675.1. NCBI lineage: Eukaryota > Metazoa > Arthropoda > Insecta > Lepidoptera > Crambidae > Leucinodes > Leucinodes orbonalis. The sequence continues at coordinate 37,092 of PQWD01014408.1, forward strand.
AAAAAAAAATCTAAAAGTTATCTACAAAAGTTTATCTCTTAAGATATGAGAATTTTATGCGCCGTTTTTAAAAATAGTATATCTAATTTTAGTTTTTTTTGTACGTCATTAAATTATATAAAAAAAAGGAAACATGATATGCGAGTAGGTACGTATTACAAAAGCAAAGTTGCTGGCACTGGCATGATAGCAAAGGTAATCGAGCGATTGCATCAATGTAAGGGAATTCTTTAAATTCCTTATCCATTGGTCTCAAATGTACAGCTCGTTCGACGTGGAATACAGATAATGCCATATAAACAGCTATGTGAAATGGATACAAATCCTTACCGCTGTATTGTATTTGGAAGGATACATTCGGTTGCCGTTGAATGCTGAAGTGGGGAAAGAAAACTGATTAAAATGGGCTTGTTTTGATAAATTATTGAAGGTGTTTTGTTTGAAATGAGTTGATACTTTTGTGATTACTAATATTATATTCTTGTAATAAATATTACTTTTAGACTGGGATTTTTTTTCTGGCATAGAGTGCCAAATCGGGAATACCTATGTGATCGTTTGCAAAAAAGATCGTATTGGAATAGTGTTCTACGTATGGATTGAAGAATCTTATGATAATTATACGTGAGTTTCATTTTGAGTTGTTCCCAAAAGAATAGTGCTATCGCACCCTTCTATTGTTTAGTAGTAATTGATTTTAAATTAATACAATGTAAATTACAACATGAATGAATAATTTGACGAATAAATAATACTCGTATACTAAGTTGTATAACAATTAAAAGACTCACTCACACCGCTTTCATGGTTTCCAATGACACTCCATTTAATAAACACTGACAATCAATTTTACCCGTTTAGGGGATGAAAGGCTTAAATTCTCTTTTAAGTACTCACCTACGTTTATGTAACGCAGAAACCCAGTTCAGTGCAAATATTTATAGACCTGCAAAAGTGCTGCCAACTAAACGGAGAACTTTGATGTATTTATACATGAGGGAAACTGTATAAAGCCGTGTACACTGGTAACTCTCTCTTAACTATTTCCACCGATACAGCAGCCATGTTTAAGTTGAAACAGTTGGAGTAGACAATGGTATTACTGGATATTGTAATAAAGTTTTAATCATCATACCTATATAACTCATTTCTATATTATTTTATATACTTAAATAATGTATTTTTTTGTATTTGATATTATATTTAACGTTTTGTTAATATTCTACACTGAGCGTAACTCTTTTTCTAATATGTCTGTTGGGGGTGTTCGTGCTCGGGTAAAATGAGAGGCTCGATGTCCGATTGCTGAATGTTGAATATTGAATATTTATTTTAAAAACTTACCACTATATATACAATTTAAATCATCATTCTTACTGGCTAAATAAGTCCTACCAATCACACGATCTACATTATAACCAATCCTATGAATATAACTTCATTAGGATTGGCTAAGTATTTTCAAACATTATTTATCCAATAGAGATGCGTACATTTAAACCAATAACAAAAGATTGTGAACGTCAAGGCGGCAATAGACCGGTGGGACAATCGTAGGACGTTCACTCGCCGGGCTGTGTGAGACGGAGCGCTCGGACCTCTCAGCCGAGGTTATAAATATAAGTCATGCGGCGACCGCGCTCCCGACACACCGGCGAGTGATCGCCTCGTATGATGTTTGTCATTTCCCATATGTCTTTCCCTCTACGACATCATTCATTTATTTATATGGTATACCAAAGATAAAAATTTTAACATAACAATATTTTACTCAGAAACATAAAACAGTGCCATAATCGCATGCAGAATAAAAAAATATATAAAGTAGAAACTTATGCGCGTTTGAGTTTGATTTAGTTCCTGCTAAAACCCATTATAAGATCAGAAATGATTTAATTCATAAGAGAACTAAAGTTACCGACATAGCCCGCCGAATTAGTAGGTTGAAGTGCCAGAATCTGGCCACGTATGTCGCTAAACAGATGGCCGTTGGAGCAAGTGAGTTCTCCGCGTCTCTGCTACAGTACGCCCTTCGGCTTGATGGACCGACGACTTGCAAAAGGTCGCTGGTCGAGGCTGGATGAGAAAAGCGAAGCTCTGGGATATCTGGCACAAAATGGAGGCGACCTATGTCCAGCAGTGGACTGCGATGGGGTGAAGAGAGAATACCCATTAACCAGCATTTGGAACGTGTGTTGGGTTACGGTTCTATTTTCCCAAAGTCATGCTGTGTGGGTAGGCCTACGACCTGAAGTGGGAATATATGGCTTGATCAAGGCTATACTGGAGGTGGCTGCCATCCAGTAGCTGCATAGTATAAAAAAGTCACTTTCTCGGTCCCTATGCACGCTTAAATCTTAAAAATTACGCAACGGATTTTGATGCGGTTTTTTGAATAGTTATAGTTATTGAGGAGGAATTTGTATCTATAAATCCATTGAATAGTAGAGAAATACTGTTATTTTTTAGATTTATAATGTCTTGTCGTAAATAATATTTTTTAATTTTAATTAATTTTATTAATGAATAGATGAAACAAGAGTGGATGAGACGAGTCGAGAGACCCGACTGGAACTGGAAGACCCACAGCAGGATCTGTGATTAGCACTTCTGCCCCTACAATTATTTGCACAATGAATTTTCTTCTAAAAGGAGATTGTAATTAAATACTAAACCTTATTTTACAAAAGCGCACCTTATTCAATATGTCGTTTCATTGATAACTGTTGTTTACTTGCAATGTTGTATTTTTAAATAAACTGAAATCAATAAATATTAGGTCAATTTATAATAGTGAACAATGACTCACATATCAATAGTCTTATACAAAATATGATGTGGACTGTCGCCTTCCTACCGGGAGGGCTGAGGTTCAAATCCCGACACGTACCAAGTATTTTCGAATTTTCGAAAAATATATGTACGTTATCCGACGCTCTTACGGTGAAGGAAAACATCGTGAGGAAACCTTCATGCACGCCTGCGAAGAGATTCGAAGGTTGTGTGTGAAATCGTCCAATCCGCACTGGGCCCGCGTGGACGACTAAGGCCTAATCACCCTATACGGGTAGGCTCGTGCCCCTCGGTGGGGACGTTTAATGAGCTGATGATGATGATACAAAATATAATGAAACGTTCCTTTTACGTCAAACTGTGAATCACCGGATGTATAATAAGATCCATCAAATAGTGGAGATATACAGTTATCTTTGAGGTGTGTAATCTGATGATGCTAGATCACTTATACCCGGTAATTTTACTAGCTACAGTGCCTACATCCCGAAACACAAAAGTGCATAGCACTCTTATATAACGGGACGACATCTAGCACTGCGGTAGTACCTATCTAGATGACTCAGTATCGAGTTTCCACCTAGTAAATCTGATTTTATTCTTAAGAGAAACCCTGAGCATAGCCCCCTCCATTGACCGTTGAGTGACATAACTAGTGAACCGATTTCGTAGTCCGTGTCAATGTCTCACCTGTGTATACGTGTAGTACGTGTAGGACGCATTGCTCAGAATTTTGTTTTTAAGCATAACGGAATCGTCGACGTGAAGACCTGACGTAACTTGTCAAATACCGCCCAGCCCAACTGATACCTCCTAGCTTCTCTCACGAAGTTGTTATGGCCAAGTTGAATAGTTTGGTCTAAGGAAACATATTCTTGCACAACTTCGAGAAGGACGCCATCGAAGCTTACATAATAGTAATCCCCGTGAGAATTGAACCCACGACCTCCATATCGAAAGCCAAATATTTCGTTCCTACGCTAGAGCACATTAATAGTATTTTCAGATACCATAACTATCGATAAAATATGATAATCCATTCCCATCACTAGCAAATTCATCAATCAAATCAAGTTGTGACAACGTACCAGATAATGAAACGACTCGTAACACATGTCTCTTTCTTACCCACTATTAAATACCTTAAGGAAAAAAGGAATGAAGATATGCAGTGCAGTTGTTATTTTAGTCATCCTTCCATGTATTTATGGTTCCTAGGAATATCAGTTGATATTAATATTTTTTAACTTAATATTTAGGGTCAAAAGTCACTTGAGTGTTCTAAAATTGAAAAGTTATAAAAACAGTTTGGTAAAATCAATAGTAAAGCGAGATAAAACGATTGCGCTTCCGTGCAAGAGCTTTGGACTGAGGCGATTGTATGTAATCTCGCGAGTTTTTACTTGTTCTAGTTTTCGCGATGCAAGCAAAAATGTATTTATTTGTTGAAACACAAACAGTATTGGTTCCAGTACCTATATTTTAAACTTTTTTATATTATTGTATTGAAAGTTAAACGAGTAAGAGTAAGTAGTTGCTGTCCTTATATTCTTCTGATAATTTAAATCATATCAAAAACATTTCGTTTCAACTGTTGCCAAAACAATCACATAAAGGTTTGCCATGTAAAAAGAGATCCGATGTCATGTAGAGCCAATCATCTGAATCTACACGGCCGAACTCTACCAACTCTAATTTCAACAAACTCTTCATATCAGTAAATATGTATGTATGGCTTCGCTGTTTCGCTACCGTCGAGATGGTGATACGAATGTTAAGTTTCTGATCTGAGTAAGTAACGAAACAGCCAAGCCGTACATTGACAAAGTCGGAGTATTTTAGATATCAATAAAATATAATGTATTAGAGCTATTTCATTGAGACTTGGTATATTTCATAAATCTATTATTGATATCATATTCTGATAACATGAACTATTTGGTGCATTGGAAACCAAATCTATGAGATATAAAAACGACGAAACACTTAGAGAAAAGGTCCTAATTGTATCTGTATGAAGATATTAATGTGTTCATCTATCCATATCTACAAATCAATAAATTTTAAAAATAGCTTAGAGATATTGCAGTGTTAACGAAGTCGTGGGCTGTTTTTTGGTTTGATGTTATAGGTGTACAGGACGGTCATGGCGTTCACCTAATGGTAACTGATACGCCTAACCATGAAAGAGCGGCATTGAAGGAGAGCAACAACTGATATACAGGGGGATAATAATACCCCATCAATGACGCACTGCGCCCGCCATCACTCGAGACAACAGATGTTAGGTCTCTTATACTATAATTAATATACTTTAACTAATTTTACAACAGTGCATAACGCTCGTTTCGCGAAACGATATCTGGCACTGCGGTGGTACCTACCTAGACGACTTAGTATAGAGTCTAGATGGTTAGGCTAAATTTTGGATAAGCCCCAAGAATTCCACGCGGGCGACATCGCGGGCGGAAGCTATTAGCACATAATGAGAATTTGCAAGGAAAAATAATAAGATAATTTCAATCTAAAAAGTTTTGTTACAGCGATATTACAGCAATAGTTGCAAAGAAATGTGCCGTTAAAAGTTAAGCAAAGGAAATAAGTTACTGGTCCCTAAGTCGTCCTGAAACAGGTGCCCAAGTTTATTACGTATAAGTTGGTCCATTAGAGACCACGACTCATTTTAAACTTAATTACTTATTTCAACAGAATTCGTTGAGGAATATAATCGAATATATGTTTTTATAAGTTTTGTAACCTTCTTGAAGGTCTTTCTTATGTGACCATATAGTGGCAACTAGAGGTCAATTAGTGTCGAGTTCAATTTAAACAACAAGACTATAGTATAATCGCACTTGAAAGCATTATTTACTTCTCTGGTCAGAGACAATAGCCCGCAACACTATTAGACTTAGGAAGTAATCCATGATAGTGGTGATGCATTTTGCCTCAATCTCCGCACCCTAAGTAATCATTTAATATTTGGCTCATAAAGCTTTTCTTAGTTATTTTTAGGCAACGATATAAAGTGCTGTACTGTCCGGCAAACTCGCTTGCTTACAAATGGGGTAGTATACCATGCAGATACAGTATTATTAGGTAGTTGACTCAGTACTGAGTTGTCAAGGTAGGTTGGTACCTGCGGTGGTTCGCAGTGTCATATATCGTTCCGTAAAAAACGAGTGTTTTACTTCGGGATGAGGGCACTGTAAAATTACCAGTTATAAGAGACCTTACATCATATTTCATAAAATAATAACTACGTACTGTTTTTAATTTCTTTTAACACTGCATCTATTATGGCATGCGTATCATATACCACCAGGTGAACGAACATCCCGTTTACATAATAGTACATAAAAAATATATAGAACATTCTCAGGCGATTTATAGCAGGCATGTATTGTACCTAACTAGTGAAATTACTAAGTATAAGAGGAGCGTGGACAGAAAATTATTATTGTCAATAGAAACAAGATTCTCATCTGACATCAGCATGTGACCGAATCGGTCATCACGTTCACTACTGACAAAAAGTTATGCTCTTGCTTTAAGTATACAAATACTTAAGGTCAGATTAGTCTTAGCCTATTTGTTTGTAGGTAACATAGATATTTTTACAAGCAGCATGCAAAAAATGTCTATCATAATGCGAACATTCATAATAGCAGCAACCAGTGTTACTCGTATATGACGTTGTTTATGTGTAAGGCTCCAATCCTCTGGGATTGCCGGGAGCTACTCGGATAATTAGCAGAGCTAAAGACGACGTTAATAGATCTCTAAGATTGATGGCTTAGCACAAAGAAAAACATGGACTCATGCATCAATTTGACACCGTTTTCCCGTAATACGCTAGTTTTTGGTAAGCTGCAAGATGAAAAAACATCAAATGCTATTCACCTTAAATATAACTTTTACTTTGAGATTATTACATCAGTTACAACAATTTTTATTTAATAACATTTGCTTTGCCTTCAAAAAATATTTTGTTAGTGTGTTTGAGCATCACTGATAAATTTGTATTACTTATAGGAGATACTGGTTGCTACTATTATGAGCGTCGGTGGCTCAATGGTGTGGGCTGTTGCCTTCTTACCCTGGAGAGCTGAGGTTCAAATCCCGCCACGTATCAATGTGTTTTCGAAATTATATGTACGCTATCCGACGCTCTTACGGTGAAAGAAAACATCGTGAGGAAACCTTCACGCACGCCTGCGAAGAGATTCAAAGGTTGTGCGTGAAGTCGTCCAATCCGCACTGGGCCCGCGTGAACGACTAAGGCCTAATCACCCTATACGGGTAGGTAGGGACGCTTAATGAGCTGATGATGATGACTCATAGGAGTATTCTAACCAAATGAATATATTATCTTCGAGGAAAACAAATCTCGATACATTATTAATTGCATTAAATATAGTAATCCAGCACGCTGTTTTAAATGTTTGTAGCATTAAATAAAAGTCCATGATAGCCTAAAATTATTAGAATCTAAAAAGATTCCGCAACTTTTATTATTACGCATTAGCTTCGTTTAATCTATCATTTATGTATTGTACAAACAGTCTACTTTTGTAGGGTTATCAATCAGCGGTCCCTTCCATCCAGCAACGTTGTGGGGACATTAATTGAGACAAAGATGATTTATTTGTGCTAACGTATAAACCTCACCTCTATATATCAATCATTGATTCTCGCCACAGGCCATCCTTATATTGTCTATTATCTGATCGAAATACGATTCGATAAAAGAAGCCAATAATATTTGGGTGAAAACAAATTACTGCAAGAAGCATTTAAGGAATATTTTAAATTTAAACTATTTTATCACAGATGTCTTTAAGGTTCACGTGTGGACTAAATTTTTTATAATAATACGAGAATTTTGATTAGTGATCTTAACCTTAAAAAGTTAGTTTACATCTGCTTAAGGCATCAATTCTTCTCTTTCCAATTGATTTTAATTTACCGATATGGTACCAAAGTCGGTGTATTATCAATAATAGTATATATAATATCCCGTTTACTGCATAAATACATATGCAGTAAACGGGATTTATATTTCATAGCTTCATTCTTCGATATAATAAATTTACCATGTAGTCCCTTTAACCTGTAAGGCAACTTCTAATACATATGCAGTAAACGGGATATATATCTAAATCTATTCTTTTTTTTCGTTTACGTTTTTCGGCTTACATGTAAGTTCTTAAAAGCTGCTGAAACATAACTGCATTTATATTTCCCTTAGCCAGTTTCTTAGTCCGGAGTTAATTGGCGCTTTGTATACGCGTAAGGCTTCATTAATACGTTTACTGACAATAAATAATACAAAAAAGTTATTTAAATCAAATCATGTCCACGTTTTAGCCTCACGGCATGGCAAAACTTCAATGCCTATGCATTATTACTCAGAGTGCTACTCAAAGAATTTAAGAAACAAGTGAGTACAATATATACCTCTCAATAACCATCTCTAAAACGCCCTTCAGAATGACTTGAGCCTCGAATGATGGACAGACTCGAAAATGGGACGAATAACATTGTAATTGGGATGTTGACTGGGTTATGACAAATGGAATCTGAAATTATTCAATCAAATTTTAAAATAAGACGTGATAATTAATCCGCAATATGACTTTTTTTATCCCCGACGAAAAACGACGGGATGTTATAAGTTTCACGTGTCTGTGTGTGTCTTCTTATGACATCGTACTACTATTTCAGCAAGAATTTAAAAAATACATTTTAATCTTTCGAACATTTTCAGATTTGTCAAGAGCTTAAATTGATTTGGATGCCAATTTGTACTCTGCTCCGATATAAACGAATTATAGTACTGAAAGTTTACTCGTGCATGGCTTATTTAAGAGTTACCCTATTGGAAGAGTAAACATGCGCGCCTAATTAATAGAATGACAAGACAAACAAAATACGTGCTCGTTTTCATTAAGGATTCGGGTGTCGTAATCACTTTCTGGATATTTGGGGAGTTCCTACTTGGGTTACATCACTATGCACAGCAATATGTATTGAAATGTATACCTAAAGCGTTGTTGGCCTGTTGTGAAGAATTTAATATTATTGCTGCTTTGCTTTGTGGTAGCTTCATTTGACATTCATAAGTGTTCTGTAAGGACCTCAACTGAATAAACACTTTTCATTTTCATTAAAGAAAATAATTTAAAATTTTCCGTATTTTTACCATTGATATAAAACAAGATAATATAAACGAATTTAATTAAAATTATAGGTATAGACAGCACGCTTCGGAGTTAGAGCCTAAAGCAAAGGATAAACTAATTTTAACAAACAGACTGATATAAAACAACCATTTATATAAAACTTTAACCTTAAACAAAAACAAAAAAACAAAGGAGAAGTAAGTATATGATAAAATTTAATGATATGTTGGCTGCTAATATTGCTACAAAAACGTCCAGGTCTATTAATTAGAATGTTCTCTTGCTCTTCTAAACTTAGTAAAGCTTTTAGTAAAGGTTTGAACCACCTCCGTCGATTAAAATATTCTTTCTTGACCCATGAAAAATGTTTAGTGTCGCTACTAAAATAACTGCAGTAAATCTTGAGCATCGCGTACCCCATTGCATGCAAGCGTCTTCAAAACGACAAGGAATATAACTTAAAGTAGCTTAGCTTATCGTCATACTTTGGAATAGTTTCACCTAGTTACAGGAGTATGAGAGATGTCATAGAAACTGTTTCAATATTGTCTCTAGTCTATCTGTCTCTCCCTACTTTGAGAGCGTTTTAGAATACTTTTATTTCAGAAAAAAAAGAGATTTTTGAGGATTTGAATAAAAAATATCGCCCTGTATATTGTTTTAGGGTTCCAATTATAGGTGCATATGGATAGATTTAAATACTTATTTGAATTAGGCTCAATTCACCAGTGTTGTTACCTTGAATTAATTTCAATGGCCTTCGCTGTCTTTAGAATGTAATAGGAAGGATTTTTTTGTTTTTTTCATATACGAGTATATTATTAGCTAAAACTAGCCGATAACAGACGGTGACCGGTGAGCCAGCTAAGCCATCCTAGTATTTATTTAGAACTTTTTAATTTCTTGTGCTCGTGGATTTGATAGTCATGGTATTTTACAGTCGTTCCGATAAAAATACCAATTTCGTTGTGCTACGCCTGAATTACGGTATTTTGCCCTAATATAAGACATGACGATATTTGTGGCATTATTTGTTTTAAAAAACTTATGGTACATATTTGCAGTTGATACAAGATTTTCCACAATAACGGTGCTTCGAAGTGATTTGTCAAAATTTGTCTACGTAATAAATTTCTTAAATCACCAATTATTTACATCCTGACGGGAAACCGAGACTCGCCTCCAAGAATTTCTTAATTTATGAGCACTTGGTGTTAAAAATGGTTCTTAACTATGAAAAAAGGATATCGTGTTGGTTCTATTAAAACTTTAATACCATGAACATTATGAATAAAAATGGTGTATCTATACTATACTTAGTACTTTAAAACAGTTTGTAATTATCATGTTAATATTACGGTTATCGAAAAAAGTGAATAGACAAAAAACGGGAAAGCATTGTCAATATTGTAATATTAATCTCAATAGTAAATGTGATTTACTTATTCAGATCCTTCTTGTAGTCACTTAAATGCTTTTTCAGCTAACTTTAAGTTCAAATATACATATCACCGGAAAATAATAAGACAATAGTAAATTGATTAATTTTCCAGGAAATTTAAAATTTGTTTGATGCTACACCAGAGATTAATTGTATAATCTTACACTTACATTAATTGATCCACTTACCGAAATTATACGTAAAAAAGAGTAGGTGTACATATTTATTAATATTTGCAGTTGCATGATATCAGTCAGGGCAAGGTCGATAATAAAACAAATTAATAAGCAAAGAAATGACTGCAGATGTATTTAATTTTCAATTTGGTTTCGAGTATCCTTTCATTTAGAATTTGGAATTCCAACAAGAGTTTTTTTCCATAGTCTGATAGCTAATTAATTAAAACACAACTTTCAAGAAACATTCGAGATATCTCTCAATATAACGGATTCAATATTTTCTGTGTATTTGTAGTATTAGAACTCCTCTAGTAAAATCTAATTGGGTTTGATAACACAATTTCTAAGTATGTGATTTGAGATAGGGGTTTTTATTTAGAGTAAAACGAAATTCGCTTCCATTCAACGGTGGCCTTAGAAAATAAAAATGTTTTATATATGATGTAGATCCATGTCGCTAAATATTTTATGTTACGTAAATAAATCATATGACTACGAGAATATTGATTAAAATTTACGTCGTAACTAAACCATAAGAGTTGTAAAATCAATGTTAAGTAATGAGATTCATTATTCTCTTTTATTTCTTCCTCAGGCGTAGGTTTTTCATTGTTTCCCTGAAGAATTTTCGGTACAGCCACGTAATCGTAACATTGAATCACCACACTCGTTGGCAGGGGTACCCTGTTCCGCCCTGGTTGTACTTCATCTTCAAATTATGAGTTTGCTACGTGCTCGATATTGCGGATGAGATAAGAATAAACTTTTATGAGCGGCAAAATTACAGTATTATAAATGTAATGGTGTTTAATTCAAAGTTGCATCAAAATATTAAATATTGATATCGATAATTGTTTCACTATAATAACTTACGAGTATATAACTAATACATAAGGAACAATAACCTACATATGTACATAGGAGCTGGGTGAGAATCTGGTTTTAGGCTCTCTTGTTACAGTGCTCTCTTTTTTTAATGTCATACTCTAGGGAGAATGGACTCAGAGCGTAGGTGGCTCACTTGTGAACTGTTACCTTTCGATCTGGAAGGAGCAGGTTCAAATACTGCCACGTACCATTGTATTTTCGAATTTTATGTACCTTTACCTCATGGTCTTACGCTTAAGGAAACCATCGTTAGGAAACCTGTGCACGCCTACGAAGAAATTCAAGGGTTGTGCATGAAGTCGGCCAATACGCACTGAGCCCGCATGATCGACTAAGGTATACACCCTTTACTTGTAGGCTCGTGAATCTCGGTGGTGACGTGAAATAAGCTGAGGATGATAGTATCATGTAAATGAAAACACCCTCGCAAAAATGCATTGTTTTGGAAAAAAGTTGGTAAGCAAAAAAAGTTTATAGTGAGGTAGCTTAACTTAAAAGATGAAAACTAAAACTTATTTTTACATTCAGGAGAAGATTTTAGTGCTATATTTTATTATTTTACAATTTTTAAAGGGAACAATACTGTCGTACATGACTTTAGTAAAACTTTAAAAAAAGTCCTCGATTTTGAAACATTCTTCCCTGCCGATCCGCTCTATTGTACTTAGCGTAATGAATGAATAGTCTACAGCCTTCCTCGATAAATAAGCTATCTAGCACTGAAAAAAATTCTAATCTCACAGTAGTTAGAGATTAGCGTTCAAACCAATATACAAACTCTTCAGCTTTATAATATTAGTATAGATTATTGAATGTCTATAATATAAATCATAACTGAACTAAATGTAAGTCAATATAGTAAAATATTTTTGATTGTAGGTTAAGGTGGTAGTACTATTGCGTATCATAGACCGAAATTCATTTTCCATTACACAAAACCGAGGTCAAGAGTGTAATAAATGTAACAAAAAATATTCGCAAATATTACTCGCCAAGTATATATATGTGTTTCGATAATACCTATTTATGGACGAATGTTATTTATATTAGGGTCGGCCAAGAACGACCGGGAACCATTGGCCACGTATTGCTACATTTTGTTTGATATTTGTTTGTACGCTAACTTTGTTTATTTTTTCTTGATTTATTTCGAATTGAGGCAACAAAATCAACTGGCAAAAGGATATATTATCTATCGCTGAAAAAAATTCGATGTCGATAGCTTAATGGTGTGGACTGCCTTCCTACCTGGGAGGGCTGAGGTTCAAATCCCGCCACGTACCAATGTGTTTTCGAATTTTCAAAATTATATGTAGGTTATCCGACACTCTTATGGTGAAAGAAAACATCATGAGGAAACCTGGGCACGTCTGCGAAGAAATTCAAAGGTTGTGCGTGAAGTCGTCAAACCCGCACTGGGCCCGCGTGGACGACTAAGGCCTAAATACCCTATACTGGTAGGCTCGTGCCCTTCTATGGGGACGTTTGATGAGCTGATGATGAAGTTCGTTTTATAAGGTTATGTCCTAAAACAGTTTTAGCATAATATTATTTAGAAAGAAAAAGGGATTCGTATAACCCGAAACTCATTACTATTACTATTACATTAGTCTGTAAAAACCATTAGGTACGCATAATTACCGATAAGTGTTTGAAACTGTATCCATCCATACCATCGACCTATGATTTTCCGTTTAATTGGACTTCAACTTAACCTTAGCGAGATATCACGTTACGCTTCCGTGACTCATAACTGTCAAAGACTTTCGCCTAGAGTCAGTAAGACATCGTTATGGAAAAGCTCTATCTGAAGTTTTCACGCTGTTTACAGTTATTGGATCCCACAAGCAACCTCGTCTCGAAACATTTTTCTTACTAGATATCTTATTTATAAAACACTTTGTGATATTTTTCTAGTTGGTATTTACTAAATAAAAGACCCAAGATTGACACACAGATTTTCTTTTTATATTCTCAAAAACATTGTACAACAATAGGTTATTTATATGACAGTAAATAACAAGTTTATTCTGGATAGACTAATAAAATCTGATAGCGTTAACAGTTCAAATAAAAATCATGGCATTGAAAGTCAACAAATTATCTCTGAAAGGCCTTATTGAAAGCATAAGATAGACGAGGAATGGGGGAACGTTCCCTTGGGTAAGGGGTAAGCTGGATTTTAGAGGGTATTAATAAGTAGATAGGCATACTCGTAGGCTTCGAGTATTTTAGTCAGATAAATTGAGTATTGATTTTGTATCGATAAAACATCTTTATCTTTATTATCATTCAAAAAAGTGTTATCAAACTTCTGTCACAGTTTATGAATATCTCTTTATTTGTATGTAAAAATGTTAAGTTTTAATTATGATGTCTGTCTGACCTGTTTCGCTATTTATAAAACGATTTTGTTTACCTATAGCGTGCCAGGAAATGTTTAGTATGTATTTATTTGTGTGAAAGAGTTACTAAAGTAGGGGAGGCAAGGTTAGCGAAAGGCGAAGGGCAGTAAATAACTGGATTTCATGCTTATACAGTTAAAGCAGGTTTTGAAAATGAAGATGATTCCCTGGAGCTGCATGGAATTATGACGAAAATTCATGGCATTATTATAGCTTTTAAAGTTAATCTTACTGTAAAGTTATTCGCCAGTTTGAACAGCATAAAAATATGCTGCTCAGGATGGTTGTTCTTAAAAACAAATACGATTGGTTCCATATTGTTTTTGTTAGTCTTTGTGTCACAATATCATAATCATTATAGAAATCCTACAATAATGTATCAAATTATACAGGGGTATAATTCGTCAGTTTCGTGGAATGGTTGACCTATTTCACGTCACCGAAACTTTAAGTTGGGCCAATAAGATCCTACATGAAGATTGCAAGCGAGGCGTCAAAACTTTGGACGAGCTATACTCACCTTACACAGTGTTAAATTCAGGGAATTTGTATCTCCGCACCTAGATTATACAAAGTGAAGTTAACCTATATACCTAGCCAGTGAAGTTGCGACGCGAAGCGCCTGTAATGGTATTTGTGAACAGAGATTGTTGCAAATAAGTCCCTCGAGGGCAGCTCGACGTTGTGTAGTTTCTGTCCGGTATTACAGCGAAGTTTCGATTTTAAAATCGTTTTGTGTTTTGTTACGAACCGATCTGCGTCGTGCCGACATCGTTGAACCGAGTTTGTGCTTCAACAAATTAAGAGTGTCGTTTCAAAACTCAATTTCTGATACGTATATATGTTAACCTTCTATTTCAAAGATACGATTTCGTAAAAAAGCTCAAGTTAATCAACAATAATTTATGCAATACGAACTCTAACGTAGTTAAATGAAAATATCTATTATTTTTACAATATGATAGAGAAAATTCACTGTGGGTTTGTTTGTGAGTGTGTGTGTGTTTGTGTGTGATTATGTAGAATTTGTTGCAATTAGGGCTCAGATTAAATGGTTGAGTAAGGCTGTGTAGATTCAGAAGCTTGGCTCTACTTAAACATCTGATATCTTTTTTTCAGGGCAAGGCTTATGTAGTCTTCTTGGTATATAGCATTTTACATTAAATTTGGTGGGATTAATGCTTTATTCCTTTAATATCGTCCTTGGTGGGCGGTATTTTTGATCTTCTTAGTACATAATTCGTACTGTCCAAAAAAATTTAAAACAGGAGATCATTGTCAGTATACGAAGTACGCTATTATAAAAATCCATACTAATATTATAAATGTGAAAGTATCTCTGTCTGTCTGTCTGTTTGTTACGCTTTCACGCCTAAACGGCTGAACGGATTTTATTGAAACTTGATATGTTGATTGAAGGTAACGTAGAATAGGTTTTAAGCTACTTTTTGTCCCGTTTTCACCCCCACTTCCTAAAATTGGGGTTGGAAGTTTGTATGGAATATTCCGCAATTTTTGAAGTACGACGCTGAAATTTGGTATGCGGACTATTTGTCAGAAACGAAAAAATATGGCATATTTTTTTTAAAAAAATCCACCTCGAACCCTTCAAATAGGGGAGGAAGTA
This sequence comes from Leucinodes orbonalis, assembly GCA_019425675.1. Classification (NCBI taxonomy): domain Eukaryota; kingdom Metazoa; phylum Arthropoda; class Insecta; order Lepidoptera; family Crambidae; genus Leucinodes; species Leucinodes orbonalis. Next base: position 52,610 of record PQWD01014408.1, read on the forward strand.
TCATATCCGATTTTTCGCAGTTTTAAGGTAGAAATCTAAAAATTGGTATGAGGGCTGTAAGTCACAAACAATAAATCTTACATTTTTCTTTTTTCGGAAATCGGCCTCCCAAATGGCTTAAAAGAGAGCAGAAGGGGGGGATATTATACCGGACTTTTTTCAGTATATATATACATATATATGGGTCTTCCTGATATATATGTATATTTATATATTTTTTTGGGAAATGGACTCCAAAACTTTTTAGGGTCGGCGGGGGATTCCTATGTATAGTATATATATATATATATATATATATTAATAGGATTTTTTTCAGAAATGGACTACTACACCTTTTTAATTTAGGGGAGGGGGTTCTTTGTATAGTGATATAAATTGAAACATAAAAATATTGAGTCATATCATAAATATAAGTCATATATATGAGGAGGGGATCATTTGTAAAGTGATATATATAATTTTTGTTTTTTCGGAAATGGACACCACTACCTTTAAAGTTAGGGAAGGGGAATCCTAAGTATAGTGAGCGCGTTAAATTTGGGATAGCATGGATCCATTTACCTGGTAACGAAAACAGAATACCTTTAACACTACAACACTGCTTTTTCTTCTTCTTTTTCGCTACGCACACCAATTTTTTGCTTTTCACTTTAAAAAACTGGGAAAATAAAGAAGCCCTTTTTTAAGGAAAACTTTATCACAGGAAAGTGGAGCCATGTTATCCCGAATTTAACGCGAGCGAAGCCGCGGGCAAAAGTTAGTATTCATATAATTTTGATAATTTTTAAACGACTTCAAAAAAGGAAGTTACTCCTTTTATGTTTGTTCGCGGATCTTCGTCGTTTATGAACTATTATTTAGATGATTATTTTTTATGGAAAAACCAGAGAAATCGAAATTTTAAAATTCGTCTCATACTTAACAACTACTTCTTCATTAGAGTATATTTATTCCAGTCATTATACTTATTACGAATCACTCAAAATAAAAATGCTAGTACAAGAAGCTATAATATGGTACAGTTCAGTTCAGTTTCATTACTAGTCCAAACATTTTGATTAATCATGCTCAACTATTTATTTGTAATTTACAAACAAATATTTAGGCATATTGTTTCGTTAATATGAATTTACGTCCATTCCTCAACTAATTCATGTGTAATCGCGCTCAGTAGATGTTTTGGAATATTTAGATACCATGGACGGATAAAAAAAATACAAAGATTGCAGCTGTCAGTGAGACGCATTTTATATATTGATAATAATCTGTCCGTATTAAAAATTAACGATTCAAAAGTATCTGTAAAAGATTTATTTGATAAAAGATAATTTGATTCTTTTTTAACGTCCAAGGTAAGTAATAATTTTAATGATTAAACCAGAAATATGTTAGTAATCGAATTGTTTATTTGACTACAAAAAGAATGTTTTTTATTTCAAAATTTTCTGCGCTAGCCATGTTCTTCAGTTTTTTTTCTCAGTTTAGTGGGCAGATACGAGCCAATGTCTCAATTTTCATACTAAAGTGGCCAAATTTTGTCACACTTTTGATGGCAACGAGACTTCGTATTTTCTATACGCCAATGCTACCCACATAAATAATTAAAATTTAAAAGTAGCTTAATATCTATTTTTAAAACAATTTTTTATTGCCGTTATTACAATTTAGTATTTTGAATCTAACTATAACTAAAGATGTTTAAGTGTACTTAAATAAGCTTTACTTTAATTAATAGTTTAGTGACATATTTTTATAGTAATAATAATAATAATTTATTTTATCACCATAATCTTACAGTATTTTATAAAACAACACAAACATTCACAGATACATTTTATCTAATTAACTAAAAGATTATGGCGGGCTGACACCTGAACTAGGACAAGTCCTGTAACTCAAGATCGTCAACCCTCCACCCCATACTATTACAGGATCTATTATTACTGAAACATTGCAGACATATAGTAGTGTCATCAAAAGGGAATAAAATAAACTAATAGGTTGCTCAATACAAAACACGAATATTAAAAAAAACATAAATAAAGTGGGTATGTTGTAAATAAGCCGTGTGTTGTCGCCCAGCAGCGGGCGTATGGTACAAGCACAATCAGAATGCGGGAAACATTATAGCGGAACTATGTATTTACGCGTAATTATTATTATTTAACAGTATACTTAATTCAATCTTATTTTATAACAGAGGTTGTTAGTGTGTGTGTGTGTGTATGTGAGTGTGTGTGTGTGTGTGAGGAGTAATATTTCCTGAAGTATGTTTAAATCAAATTACATTATATACTTATAGTAAAATTCTATTCCTTCAAACAGAATCGATCAAATATAATTATATTTAGCTGCCATTAAATATTTTATAATACATATATATATATATTATTATATATATATATAAATGTTCTAAAATAAAATCATCATTATTTTTAAATAAACTTCAACATTAATAGAAATTGTATACTTATAAATTTAATACTTCTACAATAAAATAAAATAATTTAATGAAACATTTTCAAACAAAATAATATATTGAAATTCTTAACACCTCCTCCAGATCGTCTCCGTTTCAGTGTAACTTAAAGCAGCCAAACGTTTAAATAGAAATGATTTCAGAGATTTTCTGTTAAGTTTAACAATGGGTACCAAGTCATTAAAATACCTGTACAAAAAAGGGCTTATATAAAATTTTTGGCGTCTTGCAAACCATTTGTTAAAAAGGGGCACTGGAGTACGCAATCGCCGTTTATTTTGAGGTAGTTGATTAGGGTCAATGGTTCTGTGATGCAAGAGAGTTGAGTTAAAATAGTACAGTTGCCGGACAGTTAGAAGTTGAGTTAACTCGTAAAGTTTTCTGGTAGGGAACCTCCTAGGATTATTAGTCATTACCTTTAAAACAGCTCTTTGGGCCCTTTCTATTTCTAGGAGATGAGTTGTGGCAGCTCCCCCCCACACCGTCATACAGTAAGAAAGTAGCGACTGACAAAGTGCAAAGTAAATATTTTTAATAAGTTTAAAATTAGCAACTTCTTCTAAAACAGAGTGTTTTTGAAAGTGCTCTTTTTTACTAACTATATACTGGGTATTTAAATTTTTTTATCAAATGATAGGAAGGAGACTAGGGCTGATGTAGAGGATTTTATTTGTGGATAGGTAATTAATCACTGGCATGTTACTGCGTGATTTCCAAACGCCGGGCCCACCATTAGTTTGACTCAGCAGAATTTCATCAACGGGGTTTAAATGATTAAGCGTCTTTATACAAATTCTATCGATAACGTTATTATTTACGCTTGTATTTATATGTTACATTTAAAAATTGCCATTATAGGTATATTCTTCATATCCATATGAAATAAGTACGATCTTTTTTAACCATAAATATGGTTTTATCGTAAACACTTTTGCTGTTTGATTAAAGGACTCAAGGTCCAGTATTAAAACATCTGGATAAGAACTAGAAGATTAGAATTTATTGCCAGCTAAGTAACAAAACATACGTACTCATTTTTTAACAAAAGCCGGAGAGTAGAACAACATAATTTCCAATATGAATCCAAGTTTAAAGTAAAAGGCAAATGTCGTCTGCGAGAATATAGTGAATTGAATAGTCTATGGTAATGCAAGGAATGACCGGAGTGTTCTTCAATATTATCAGAGCGAGGGCATTCCCTTACTCACTTTAATTGCATGTTTATGCAAATAGGAACCCTCCTACCGTTATCTATTATTCATAATTTAATTTTAAGTAGGTACGCCGCTTGGTATCTAATATCTACACCCTTGGCGAGTTCAAGAAATATTTTTGACTTAGTATTATTAAATATTCACAAGTCGATCTCTAATTGTAATGATACTTCATTACATTCGAGGGGCTTTATTTTCATTCTTGCTCTATATATTTACGTGTTTGATACCTAAACTGGGTTTGTGGAGCGGAGTGGGTAAACACATACTAACAGACATCATCTTATAGAGAAGAATATAAAAATAAATCATTTTTATTAGCCCCCAAAGCAACTACGAAACGATGGGTTGTTATTACGAACTTACTTTGAACTTTGCTCTGGTGTCACAGTGGCTGGTATCATTCCGTGAACTAAAAGCATTATACATTTCTGTGATAAGGAAAGAGGATGTCTCCAGGTATTGAAATTACTGGGTAAAGGGGACCCAGTAATTTCACTACCTGGAGTTAAATTGGACGCTTAGCTAACGAACGCAGCAGAAACGGCAGTGTTGACGATCTATATTTATGAGTTTCCTTTAACACTGAATATGTCATGGGCAGATGTGTCACTATCAGGTGGGCATATTGGTTGTCCTGTTCCCTTTATAAACAAAAAAAGTTGCCGTACGTATGTTTGGTTTTATTTAATACTAGCTTTTGCGTGCGACTTCGTCCGCGTGACATAGTTAATTTAGCCTAACGATCTCTTAAACCCGCTACTTTGTTTATATAGGTGAGTTAAAACTGCGGTATCTCATACGTAAGATATTAATTTAACTTTATCATTCAAGTTCAATTTTGTTTAAAATGAAATGATATTTATAAAGTGACATACAATCTTTATTATTTGCTGTATGTACTAAGAATCAAACGATATTTATAAAAAAGGTTATGATGTTGAGAATTTCGAGAAAAATGATTCTAAGAATACCATTAATTTTATAGACTCAAGTAAATTCCTTAGCTTTTCTTTATCGTTTCAAATGAATAAAAGGACGATAGATACAATAAAGGGAAATAGGTATTCTCTATATTTTATTTATGTAATGCTACGATAATCTATTTCCAAAGTAAATGCCTATCGGCATATTTTAGTCTAAAAATAACAAATCTCATTTAACATACTAACAGGGGAAGACAAACTTTTTATGATACGTTTTATCTTTTTGGGATTTGGTAAAAATAGATCCGTTTACCTTAATTTCTCGATAAACATTACGCGATGTATAAAAGAATTTATTGATGGAGCAGTGTGTCGATATCCGTTTTTGTCATACTATTATGCTATAATAAACCAAAACACAATATTCAATCAATCAACGTACCATCGTTCAATGCTGGACGTAGGTATCTTCTAAAACCATTACGGCCATGGATTGTCTGCGTCCATTGTCTGCCAGCCACATTTTTGAAGCCCCATTTCATCTTGCGGCAGGACGTATCCATACTTCGTTTGCCCAAACGAGATCTCCACTCTAACACGATTCGCCTCCATCAGCCACTAGACCGTTTGGAGAAATGACTACCCACTTCCACTTAGTTTTTTGAAAATGCAGAACAGCGTAGAACAAACTATTTCGCACATATAGTATTTTGAAATAAGAGGTGGTTACCATTTCCATCAGATGGGCCGATTGCTCGTCTACCTATGTAAGCAAAAAAAACAGTGCTTGCTGCTTTGAGAGACTTTGGTGGGCTACGGACAAATGTTAGTATGCAATATGGAAGGCCTGAAGTAAGTCGTTATTGCCTCGTTTATGTGAAGCCCATAATTATACAAAAGTTACTTACAAAAAAAGATTAAAAAGTACCTTGGCGTGCTATTGTTTTAGATATATTCAAATACGCGAACGCGAAATGTAGGAAGCAATTAGTTTCGTTTGATTCTAAATGGGTTCCGGGTTCGATCCCCGGGCAGTACAAACATTTGTATGTATGAACATGTATGATGATGATATGGTTTGGGTGTTTTCTATGTATAATATGTATGTACTTACAAAACAAATGTATCTAAGTATGTTTATCCGTTGTTTAGTACCTATAATACAGGCTTCACGCTTAACTTGGGACAAGGTGACGTTGTGTGAATGTCTGTGGATAGTTATTTATTATTTATCAGCTTTTTTGTTTAAGGAAACACTATTTGGATATTCAGCCGTGTGGTGACGGCAGACTAGAATACGATTGTCACCACCCCTACTCTTCCTAGGGTGTCGTAGAAGGCGACAGAGGGAATATTTCCCACCAAGTGATGGGCAGCAGCATCACTTAGGTACTGGCGTATCTCTGCGCTCACCAACCCGCCTGCCAAGCGTGGTGAGTATGGCATTTACCCTCAATGGAAGACGCAGGTCAATTGCACCGAGGAGTGAGACAGGGAGACGTTATATCTCCGAAACTGTTCACAGTTGCGTTGGAAGATATGTTTAAGCTGCTCGATTGGAAAGGACTTGGCATCAACGTGAATGGCGAGTACATCACTCATCTTCGATTTGCCGATGATATAGTAGTCATGGCAGAATCCATGGAGGATTTAAGCACTATGCTCGAAACCCTAGACGGAGCTTCTCAACAGGTGGGTCTTAAAATGAACATGGACAAGACGAAAGTCATGTCTAATGCCCATGTCGTACCTATACCGATATCAGTTGGAAGTTCTGTCCTCGAAGTTGTTGACGAATATGTGTACCTGGGACAGGTAGTCCAAACGGGTAGGTCCAACTTCGAGAAGGAGGTTTCTCGTCGAATCCAATTAGGATGGCAGCGTTCGGGAAGTTAAGGCAGATCTTTTCGTCCAAAATACCTCAGTGTCTCAAGACGAAGGTCTTTGACCAGTGTTGTTGCCAGTTATGACATACGGAAGCGAAACGAGTCGCTCACTAAGGGCCTCTTGAATAGACTCAAGGTTGCTCAGCGTGCTATGGAGAGGGCTATGTTAGGTTCTCCCTAAGCGATAAAATCCGAAACGATGATATCCGTAGGAGAACTAGGGTGACCGACATAGCCCAGAGGATTAGCAAGTTGAAGTGGCAGTGGGCAGGGCACATAGTGCGTAGAACCGATGGCCGATGGGGCGGAAAGGTTCTCGAGTGGCGTCCACGTAACGGAAAGCGAAGCGTAGGCCGACCCCCAACCAGATGGACGGATGATCTGGTTAAGGTGGCGGGTAGCAGATGGATGTCAACTGCAAGGGATCGGTCCGCGTGGAAATCATTAGGGGAGGCCTTCGTTCAGCAGTGGACATAATTGGGCTGTAATGATGATGATGATGATGATGATGATTTGGATATTTATTTATTTATTATTCAGTTATTTATTATTCATCAGCTTTTTTGTTTAAGGAAAGACTATTTGGATATTTATATATTTATTTAACACTCCTATAACTTGTTGCGCGCTACTGGACGAAGATACTTGATCGTTTGCTATCCATTACATTAAAAAGCAAAAAATCCAAGTCTATAAACATTTAATCTTTGTAGTTCTGGTTTATTTAAAAATAAATTATTTAATTTTCTTATTAACAAAATGTATTATTCAGTAACTGATTATCTAAATGAAAAAAAAAATAGATTTTTTAAATTGACTTGTGGTATTATGTAACTTATTTATAAAGTTGGACAAATTGTAATTTAAAATAATTATAAATTCAAGATGTAACAATAATTACAACCTTTGTATTCATAATTTATACTTATATTGTGACCAAAATGATGAATGTGAGTGCAAACTTAGACATATTTTATAATTCCGTAACCTTGACATAACATTAATGTGACAGTATAGACATATATAACTAGCAAATTATAAAAGCTTATTTTGATAACAGTAATATTTTTGTTGTATAACTTCAATTAAGAACATTTGCACATCGAATTTCGATAGAGTACGTCGGAAGCACTAATCTCAACAACAACTTGTACCATATTCCAGCAAATAAATGAATTATTAATTATTATATTAATCATATTTTATTTGTTCAAATTAATCTTAAAATGAAGGGCTTATGGTTTTATAACGATGTAAACCACCTTTGCAAAAGTCCTCACCCAGCTTTGTGAATCTGTGTTTATTGCGTGCATGAAGGCGTTGGATCCTGTTTAATGCCGCCCCAAACTCGGGACGCCCAATGAAATGACACTTTGTATTTTTTACGATTTTCGCCGGGAACAATTCACTGCGTAATAAATGCAGGTATCTGCCTACGAAGCGGGCAGCCCGCAATCTGCATTGTGACGCGAGCTTAGCCAGCCGACACCGGGCAAACACTTGTGTGTTTATTGAAAACTCGACAGAGCATAAAACCGTGCTTCACGCAAAAGGTTGCCTAATAAAACTCCCCGCTTGGTGTTCACTTTAAATTCTTAAACCAACCGTTGGAGATGCCAGAAATGAGAATCCACGTAAAAAACAACGCGGATACCTACGCTTTCAAATATTTTAATGGGAATGCTGGCATGAATAAAAAACGCAGTTTTCATGTTGTGTTCTTTCGGGTAATTGCCGAACAGAACAATAATTAAAAATACCCTAACTGAGACTGTTCGTCAAGAAAACTAATATGTTTTTATTAACCCTTTGACCTTCACAGATGTCTTCGAGCGTCACAAACAAAATATTTTCCATTGTGTCTTGAATCCTAGCGGTCAAAGAGATATTATCACGCTTAATATTCTTTAATAGTCTGGTAATAAGGAAATGATGTAATTCGGGGATAACTTTAAAGCAATTAGGTCAGCGTGGATAAGTGCTCGGGCTTGTTGCTTTAAATCCTTAAAAATCCCACTAACTGCAAGCGTCGCCGTCTGCTGACCGCAATAACACTAACTCTTATAAACTGGGATTATATAACTTTACCAGCTATAACACCACTTAAATATTAAATATGAACTAACCGGATATTTTAAAATTATTTCACGTGCAGTATTATGAGCAAATCTGTTTTCATTACGAACCTACATATTTTGCGTTACCTCTGACGAAGCAAGGCCTTTATATATCCCCATATACCTGTCAATTAAGATACAAATATGTTGTGAGCATCAGTGGCTCAATGGTCAACCACTCTACACTGTAGACTGTTGCCTACCAACCAATGTTTATTGAATTTCGAAATTATAGTACGTTTATCCGACGCTCTTACTATGAGATTCAAAGGTTGTGCGTGAAGTCGGCAAATCCTATCCATATGACCTATAAACCTTTTCAGGGTAGGATCCTGCCCCTCAGTGGGTAGGTACTTAATAAGCTGATGATGATTTTGTAAGCGAAAATCGTACGATAACCGATCTCTTAACAAATACCTCGCCCTCCCCACAACCGGCACTCATTTTATAAGAGCTTGCAAATTGCCCGGTGAAATGCCGGTGAAGCTGTTAAGGTCGTTTGCGACCATCAGCCGTAGTCATAAAAAAACAAGATGTCCGGTCCGATAAATGATAAATGTTTAAGCCAACTTGTTCATTCTATTAATAAAATATAATAATGAGCTCTTGGCATACTTCTTATTAATATTAAAATGTTACCAGGTCTTTTGTATGTATTTATGCGCAAAAAAGATTGTGATATAATATATTAATAAAATTCTTCTATATCATTGGCCTCTTTTAATAGCAATTTGTTACATAGATTTTAGCATCAAAATGTAAAAAGAAATAAACACCCCATAAACCCTGTAGGGCTAAGGCCAAGGGCCTCCATTATTCAAATCAGGGTTTGGGTATCGTGTTGTTGTGTAGTCACTGGCATAATGATGGTATTTTATAATACGAGTATAACTACACGTGAAGTTTTAGTTAACCTGTTTTTTGAAAGGGATCAAAAACATTGTTAAGATTCGGTAAAAAATTTGATTTAAAAAAAATTAAGTACTCACTTACCATAATTAAACTAGATTATACAAACAATTACGGTACTCATTTAACTAACCTCTTTTTGATGAAGTTTATTTCATCTTTTTGTGCATTGTTTACTAAAAAACTAATAAAAGGTGATAAACCCAATCTATGGTTTTAGATATAACTCTGCTTATTGAATATAAAGGTTTTTTTGGGACATAAGTAGTTTTGTAGCTATTTATATACAAATTTAACAGGTTAATTTTACTTCGACGTGCTCAAGATTAGATTGTGCAACTTAAGAGTTACCATAGTTAATGGAAATACAAATACAAAGATACATAGTTACCAATACGTTTGATAACATTATACGTTCTTTGGAAATTCGTTATCAGTAATCGGTTGAGATATGGTACCATAGCATTTCTGGGGTGTAACATTTACCTAACCGTCATTAAGCGACGATGTCGTTAAACGATGAAGGGAGGAGGCCGCGGGTTCGGAGCTTTTATTTGCACTCTTTCATTTGTCTTTTATTAGGGGTGTTAACTTTCTCAAAATATTTTGACTGAGTATTTGTTAATAGCTATAAAGTTCTGCTCATTAACGCGTCATGCTTCGCTCACCGAAAATAACATTTGTCTTTTAAAGGTTAAATGGAAAAATGGAAATGAACAAAAATATTGATTAACATTCAAAATGGTGATTTTTTGTTGTTAGTAACTGAGACTGCCTATTAATTATACGTATATACTTGTATAAGGCACTTCCACCCTTAATATTAATGTAATTCTGTAATGAAATAATTGACTAAACAAGCAGACGTTCACGGGAATAGACCGTATCACTTGCACATGATTCGTCGGGTACAGGCTTTTCTAGCTAAACGACGATGATGATAAGTAGGCACATTTGAGCTTTGTCATATTATATTTTATCATTTGATATGCCATAGCATATATTTATTATTAGCCTTATCATGATGTTAGTCTTTGGGAAGGTTCTGACGACCCAAAATACTCTTTCAGCCAGCACTGTGTATAATGAGCAAACACCCATTAATGATAAACATTTCGAAGAGCGTTATCATTATGCGTGAGCTTGCAGGAGTTCTAGTATATTATACAAAATTGAATCCAGTACGCATCATAGTTATAGTCTTCGGTATTGAGCTTATAGAAAGCATCATGAATGTTTATTCACGAGCATATTTTATGCAACTTCTCACTTACATGCTAAACTTTACCATCTACGAGGTTAATACAAGTTTGCCTTCCTTATAAATAATGAAGCTGTAACTTGTGACTCCGTATGCGTAGATTTTGAAATTTGCATACATTGTTTAACAAAAGCCGCGAAGTTTCTAGTTTGTATCTTAAGAACTGACTGAACTTTTCGCACCAATATTCATTCACAACTTGGGAAGTATCTGTTTAAATAAATTTCTTTAAAATATATTCATCATTTAAGGTGAATAATATGACAATTTACTTCTTACTGATGACTCAGTGATCAAGAGTGGGTACTCTATTCTTTTGTAACTTTTTTTGTGAACTATTAACAAGTCACAAAAACCTGCCTCAGTCTAGGTTTGGTGGACACAGTGTTCGGCTGCGCGACCTGGAGGTCGTAGTCGTGGGTCCGAATCCCGGGGAACGTAACTTTGTGCGTTATAGTTTTGTTAGGACATTGCTGGCTGAATCACCTGATTGTCCGAACTTCAAGAGCACGTTAGGTCGTCGATCTGTGATGACGATGATGATGAAATAATTGTTTGTATTAAATAAAAAAACTCACATAAGAGCTTTAAAAAAATGAAATGAGGTTTATTTAATATAAGGAGGACGCTATAATTGTTGTCGAAAGAGAGAAGTCAAGATCAAGATTATTTAACTGCAATTAACTTTTTTTCTTTTCGTGTCAATTATCCTATTGGCATTTATTCAATAAAATGGTTGCTTTAACAATTTTATTGAATATTGCTTTAAATATCCACCCACCACCAGCACAAAGTCAATGTACTTGTAAAAGGACGAAAAAGGCAAACATTAATTTAGATACGCGAACGGTTCGCCCATCCCAGCGATATTGAAGTTCCCTGGAAAACGGCCTAAAGTGTCAATATAGGGCATCACCTTTTATTCACGCTTCACGCCTGTATTTAACACGTCCACAATACAAATACAAATTAAAATTGTTGCTGACGCATAATCAAATTCAATAGCCATACCCGAGCTTTATACGCGTTCGTGTGCACTATAATATTTACGGTGTGTTCAGTATGAAAACGAAATTTGTTCAAATTGAACGAATATTTAATAACGAATCCAAGTCTTTGATTGGTGAGAAGCAAAATAAAGCGATGTTTATTATTCATTTGCATAGATTTCCATCAATGATAAATTAAATTTTGGTTCCTGTTTCCGTGGTTTGGTGATGATGATTGCTGAGCTACAAAGTTTGAAATAGAACCCTATGTTAAGGGCAGATGTATAAAACAATTTTTACGAAATTAATTACTCTACATTTGCGATGTTGCAGTCTCTACTTTAGAACTTGTCTGCTCCAACGGCCACTGGTCCTGCTGCGACACACGCGACTCCTATGCTATCCTGCTGTCATTTCAAACTTGTTGATTTGGTTTGACATAAGAAAATTTATGAATGGTAGCTAGTTTTAAAATCGTTTGAGTTCTAAATTTGGTCTGCAGTAAATTATTTAAAACAATATTTTTATATAAAAAATGAACTGAATATATTCCACATACAAAGGTCGTCTGCTAAAAATAATTACATTCCACCAACCGTGCCAAATGAATCCAAAGAGCGCTTCCGAAGCTAACCATGATCCCCACAATCAGTGGGCGAATTAAAAAGGGAGTAAGTTGAAGAAAATTCCGAGTGAGTGTAGAATTTTTCGGAATTCCGGAAGGCGGCCGGAAGCGGTTGCCGCAATCGAGGGGAAAAGTAGCTCGCTCCGAGAGCTTTGATCGGTCATTCGTGTTACTTCCTCCAGATATTTTCTGTTTTACAGTTTCGCCAATCGTAAACTTTCGTGAAGGGTTTCGCTATTATTATCCCGTAACTTTGAGAATGCAACCGAATTCATAAAATAAATTATTTTGCATTTTTATATTAGTTGCATAACTGGCAACTTGTGATTTTAATTTTAGTTCAGACGCGAGCATTATTATTTTCTACATGGCTCCTTAATATTTCGCTTATATGAAGCTCTAATTAGGTCTTACTAGTAAGTAAATTATTCCATTGAGTAGATAAATACTGATATTAATGAGGATTTTGTTTACTAGTAATTAATTCCTTGTATTAAATGTAATCTCTTCAACCTATCACAGTCCACAGCTGGACATAGGTCTCCCCGATTGAGTCAGATATTCCCGTCCTCTGCTTTTCTCATCCAGCCTCTACCAGTGACCTTTCGCAAGTCGTCGGTCCATCGGGCCGGTGGGCGTCCAACGCTACGCTTGCCAAGACGCGGTCTCCACTCCAGAACTCGTCTGCTCCAACGGCCATCGGTTCTGCGACATACGCGACTAGCCCAATGCCACTTCAACTTGCTGACCCGGCGAGCTATGTCGGTAACATAATAGAGAGAGAGTGAGTGAGAGAGAGAGATTGAGAGATTTCGGAGAGAATCAATATAATCATAATAATCCCTAATGCATATTCTTACAAATAATTACAAACATGAGTAACATAGGTATTATATAATTACTGGAACACGCTTTAAATCAATATTATTCTGTTAATTGTATACACAATAGTGTACCAGAATAGAGAATTTTTATGACCACTGATATATTATTTTGTATGCACTTTTCTTATATTTTACCTCTGTTTTCTAGTTGAACGTGAAATATTTTTAAATATCTGATAGAAAAAAATATTCACCGGTAGAAAAATTGCAGGTTGAATATGGGTGCTTACCCATATTTAACTAATTGTTATTGAAGAAATTGTACCAAAGCAGAAATTGCAAAAAAGTAAACGTACTATTCTTAAACAAATATAATAAAAAATATTAGTTGGTTTTATATGATGAAGTATATTTCAAAGTAATGCATCAATTGTAATCACTCAGCCAAAATTGTAAGTTGGATACTTGATAAAGCAATTTTATGATTTAATTATTCGAAAGCTTTTTACAATATAAAGTTTAGCTTAATATTTCCAAATCACAGATTATGATTTATGAAAGCTATAGAAGATTCTTAAAATTTTATTTAATTAAAGTCGGCTAGATCACTAAAAGAATTATGACTCCACAAAAATAGCTACTTGTCAAAATATTTTAGGCTTTTAATATTAAGTAGATTAATTGTATAAGAGTATTAAAGTTCCAGACATTAATAATATTTACAATTCATAGGCCTGATATTCTCTTCATAGTGTTCAATATATTTTGTCTGCAGCTTTACATTATTTACGAGAAGTATTCGTCGGTGCCTAATTGGTGTGAACTGTTGCTGCTGTTAACTATTCCAATCTGCAGGATGCAGGTTTAAATCCCGCTACGTACAGATGTCTTTCCAAATTTTCGAAATTATATATACGTTTATCCGACGCTCTTATGGAGAAAAAAACATATTGTGGAAACCTGTGAACGTCTACAAAAGAGATTGTTGGAGGTTGTGCATGAAGTCGGCCAATCCACACTGGGCCCGCGTGAATGACTAAGGCCATAACACATATTATAATGAGCTGAGGATGATGAAGTATTCATTGATGGAGAATAATAGAACTAAATTTGTCTTATATCTGAAAATAACGTACTAATCACCGCATCTGCAAATTTTACGGACTAGTGACGCTAGTTAGTGTATTAAAACAAAGCTTCAGGTTTACTAGGGAGTAATATTTCTGAACAGTACATACTGGTTTGTTGTGTTGTCTTGTACGAATATGTACGATTATTCATACTTAAAAGCATCAACTTAGAGTTAAGAAGAATATTCCATTAGTATGCATTAAAATTATGTTATCTGTAAATAATTTCCTTTTTAAACTGAAGATGAACAGAAAATTTGTATTCCTGTTTCTCTTTTAAACTATACGTATAACTATGACTTGTTTTAATCTCCGTTTCAAATTGTACGACTACACATAGACAGATGTCAGAGTTATGTGCATGTGTGTAACATTAGACACGCTTGTACTAGGACATCAGTAAAGGGGTGAAGATGTTGACGGATTTGACGGCAGAAGGCGCTGGGTCGTACGGATTCCAATCTAGCGGCAGGCGGGCTCCCCCGGCCACCTGGGTGGCAAGCAGAGGGGGTTTACTTCTGACTCCAGCGGTTCATTATGCAGCCGCCCACGGCACGCGCCAATCACATAGCAACGCTACGATATTGCTGTCTCGATAGAGATTTCAACGGTGTTTGTCGACTCGGAGTGCGTTTACTGACGCCTCGGTGTGCCACCGCGATATACATACGTTACAGTGAATAAATTGATGCGTGCTTTGGATCCATACGAACTTCATTTAAATTATTTGAAACAAAGCAATATGTGCAATTCAATGAAACACTTTAAGGAGATACTTTTTAGGAAATTTCAGTAACTGCAGCAAGGACAATTTGGTTCGATCGGATTTTTTGGGTGGTCCAAACGGCGTGCCCTTCCAGCTACACGCGGGAAGATGACAGCATCGAATAATGCTGTCACTGTGGCCGCTAAAATTTGAATGTGTGTTTGCCTTCGCCACGTGTGAAGAAGAAGAAGTAACTTGAACACTTCGTTTTCATTAGTCATGAAATTAACAAAACTATGATTTTTTATTTGTTATATTTAAGAATAACGAGTGACCAAGTCATAACTATGTTTCTTTTTTCCTGAGAAGCAAGTGTTGAATAATTCTAAATACAAATATTAGCATTTCATTGAAATGAAAACACGTAGAGTAGCGAATAAAATCGATGAATACCAATGAGGGGTACTTATTTAAAACCTGCATTCTAGACAATATCCAGTAATAGCGTTTCAGCTGTTGTTAGCAGCGATCCTTTTTTACATATCCTCTATATCCTATATATACTTTTTGCAGTTATTCAATCATTAAAAGACGAGCTTAGAATGTATGTATGTATGTATACCCTGTCGAATTCTTGTCGAATGAAATAGTGAATGTATGAAACATTCACTATTTTATAATAATAAATTTAATTCTTTGTAATTTGGCGATCCATTTGGTGGTTCGGTAACGGTTGACCTTCACCAAGGGTTCCGGGTTCGATCGCCGGGCAGTACAAATATTTGTGTGCATGAACATGTCTGTTTGTTTTGGTCTGGGCGTTTTCTATGCATAATATGTATTTACAAAAAACACTATATATAAGTATGTTTATCTCGGCTTCGGCCTCGGCTTAGTTTGGGGCTAGATAGTGCTGTGTGAATGTCTGTGGATATTTATTTATTTATTAATTTTTGACCACATCAAACTTCCATTTATGCTGTTCAAGTCTTTGTAACTGTTCGTGATCATTTGCCAAAATTTTGTTTTAACAGTTTTTTTAAGATTGAGATAAAGTATTTGAAAATTCGTTTAGCTTAAACCGATCTATAACATTTTACAGGTACTGTAAGTGTATTGCATCTACAGGGTGTTTCGTCAAGTAACTGATAATGATGGGTATTTATTTACTCAACAACCGTTTGATCTTTGAATCGTTGCGAGTAGAAAACTCGGTTTACGGGTCGAACATGTTTCATTCAAAGTCAATATTATAAATGAATTTATTTATCTTTGGTATTATTTTTATTTTTAAAGAAGCTTTTTATGTTTTGATTGAATTTTAAATAGGTATTACAATTTGAAATCGTTCCAGAAATTACACATTAGCGAATTCTTTTTCGTTTATAATTCATATGCATTCAAAATGTTTAAAATGTAACCTCCCTGTGGCAGCCGGGTAAATTATGATGTACAGCAGAATTACTACTAGTAAACATTATTTAGTTAAGGCACACTCACTAAAACAGACATGACTGTTTTTCTGTACTTGCTCACTGATTTTTAGCGTATATTGAAAATCATTTGCTCACATATCTTCGTTGTGGAAATACAAAACTTTACGTTCGTAAACTTGGCGATACAGAATCTAGTTGAGTTAGATTATAATAAATAATTCTTCAGCTAGAGAACAAGTCATCAGTGTACATCTTGATTGGCTCCATGGTGTAATTGGAATGTTCAGAGCGTGACGCTCCAACAGGACGCCCGTGTCAGGCTCCACTGCGCCGGAGGCCGCATAAATACTATCTCGCCTTAGGTTTTGATGACCTCGTTGGATCGAACAACTCATTTAGAACGAAATTGAAGATAGCACTATTATTTTTAAATAAGTTTCGTTTATTGGCTGATCGTTGGAGCTTTGCCTATAGCCAGAAAGCATCACGTGCAGGTAAGGTACCTATACGTCACTAAAGATGGATGGACCTTTTACTCGTATATCTCCTTTTCATTGAAATAAAATATCTTGTCCTAAAAATGACAAAACTTATGATAAATACATATAATTACATGCGTAACATATATCACAAGGTCAACATTTCACTTTAAATATTAATTTACTCTCACAGCAAACAGAATTGATGTGTTAATCCAAAACAAACAAATAAGCTATCATATTTAAATATGTGCAAAACAGAATACGTTAGTTAAAATATATTTGCTTAATTTGTAATTGAAATATTGATTGTAAAAAACCTTACTAACGAGTCCTAGAATGGGTTTTAAAGATCTCATATTTAAACTAAGAATAATATAAGAACGTCAAATTACCGCTTCGAATTCAATCTGTCTCAGAAAGACTTTTAAAGCGTCCTCTGGGACCTGTACTTTTCGGGGTAAAAGTACTCGTATGCCGATCTTCCTAATAAAAGCAATGCGATAAGAAATTTGATAAGGAATAACGACGTTTAGAGGTTTTGCGTAATACGAACAACATAATATTTAAAGAAACTCGACAAAATCTTCCCATACTAGTAACTATGATGTGTGGGAAGGCCTCTAAACTAATATGACTTAATAGACTTAGTAATAAATCTGTTTAGCATATTTTATAGAGAGAATAATTAATTTAGAGTATCACAATCAATTCCATTAATCGTTATTGCTTAATTGTTAAATTGTTACGACCTCGACAATCTTATCAGCAATTAAAAGACCCTACTTAAAAAAGAGGTTTTAATTGTCGATAAAAAAAGTCGTCCCATCCCTACCGATTTTACCTGTTCGCAGCACAATGAATAATCCGGGCCCATCGTCATTGTGTAATGCACGGGCGACAGAAAGCCTCATAGCTCGTACAACGTCTTGATGCGGTCGGGCAGCTCTAGTGTTTTTTATTGTCCGTCACAGGCAAAGATCTGAGGCTGTGTCTGTGTTACTGCGTACCACAGACAAGACCCACTGCTGTATAATACGGCCCGTCGCGCGCGACCGGCGTATCTGATAAGTTATTTCCGCTACTTTGAGACGCTTAATGCCGGATGCGAGGTTGTTATAAGTTTACGTACAGTATTTTATATCGTAATGTTATATATGATGCCATTGTTCGCTGACGTGTGTATCTAGAAACGTTCGCCTTTAATGAAGCATTTCGGGCGTGTTCATCGACGATTGTTTACGTATCCATGTTGCCACTTGAATTATCCGGAGCATATTATTGAATGCTCACCGGTTTGAAGGAATCTCGGATACTGCCTTTACGTGGAATATTTGTGGGGCATTTGACAAATAAGAGCTTTAATACTCGTACCTAGGCGACTCAGTTACCGAGTCAACCACCCAGTAAGATGGTATTAGCTTACATTTACGAATTCGCATTGAATTGTGGGTTGGTGGTGGGTTACACCGATAGTCTAATAGCTATCCAGTGTGAGAAGGCCTTACCGTGAGATATTATAGGATGGTTGATTGTACAGATAAAATGAATTATTTTTTTCATGTAACCCTCTAAAATTATTTATGACAAATCTAAATATTGTTGTTAAATTTTATACAATGTGAATCACATGACGACGAAAGTACCGCGCACGACTTTTTATGAATGGCGTTGCATATACTTAGAGTGTTATGTGGGAAGATTAAATTATAGTTTGATAAGTATTGTTTGAAACAGGTTCGGACGCCGGCGCTGGCGGGGGGGCCGAGTCCTCGCTCGACATTCCAACACTGTTTCCCTTTTAACTCGGCGTCTATGGTCCCAACTTATCAATGGAATGATCTCCCGCTCGCCGGATTAACACGTTTTCGTTATTTTTAGGGTTATCTGAGATCTCGACGTGTGACAACCTCTTGCCAATATAAGGCAATCGGAAGAATATGCGCTGAATGCATGGTTTTATATAAATCCGTATTTACATAAAATTCCCATTAGGGTTTTAAAGACGATACCTACTCGAATTGTGAATATGTCCTAAGCCCAAGATGAAAAAATGGAAATAAAAAATACATTACTGCGGCCTGCGGCTATCATTTAAACAATATTTAAATCCGGATCTACCTGCACATACTTTTATATTGTTAAGTTAAATGTAGCTATTATTTAAAAAGTACTTATTGTCGTCAAATTTTTTTTGCCTCTATGGCTATCCTGTGTAAATAGGATGGTGATAATAATGATAATATGCTTTTTAACAAACTATCATTATAGCATACCATTTTTATTACTATTATTAACAAAAAAAAACATATCTAATAAATTATTGAGATGTTACGAAGGTATCAGTGTCAAGTTTCAATTTCATTCAATGAAGGGACCATGGCTGGGATATCTAAAAAATCACCGAAATTCAATAAGATGAATTCACGTGAGTACCATGTAACAGCTTGCATTGCATAGTACTGACTTCCGAATGATGTTGAAATTCCCACAATCACATACATGCCTATATATCAAGCTTGTTTCAAGTTAATTGTCATCGCCCAAATAGTTGATGACTTATTGCGATTATAACTAATGGCAACTTAGTTACGTCATAATTGTTTCACAACTATCGATAGTTCGAAATGCTGTTTAATCCGCTAAGGTTGACGTATTATGAGGTAACTTTACACATCCCATTTGAGTACACCAAGTTAGTGATACGGATGTAGATACGGCGTAATGATATAAGGTATCGTAATCGTTCCTTCAAAATCCAGTTACACCTCACGAGTGAGTTGACAATTCCGATAAGTACGTGTGTGCGAGTTCCTGTCTATAGTTAGTACGAGTTTACCTACGTGGGCAGGGCAGTTGAGATGACGCACACACGCTTGCCACCAGACATGTATAAACCTGTCGATTCAACCTTGTTCCTTTGTCGCCGAGTTTATCGCTATGCAAACGAGCCTTTGTGGCGATATATTCTGAGTCATCGTGTAAACAGTGCTCCGTATCGACTATGTTTTTAAAGTGTAATAACTTATATTAAATAAGTAGATATATACCTATATACCGATTTCTGTAAGCTCTACATAGGTATTTATAAATTTATCTACGGTTCTTTCTGAGACATACTACTTATAAATTCTATGCTCTTTTTATTTTGAATCCGTAAGGTTTTAAAAAATAGACAAGCTAGAACATCATTTATCATTTTGTAAATATACTTATCTAAGTAAAATATTTAAGCTTTTGAATCACTTCTAGGTATGTATGGTTTTGAAAAACCATCTTTAAAGACATACGCGTACATCGATTTCAATAAATAACTGTCTGAGAGTTTTTAGCGGTACAGTCAAAATAAGCAAACCCTTTACGAGTAAAAACATTTTATTGTTTGCCAGTATCGAAATTTAAGGTCATAAAGGCTCTATTCTAAAATAGAAACAACGTTAGCTTTTAATACGAGGAGTAAATTACTATCTTGGGTGTAATAACTTCAGCTGCTTACAAAAGATAAAAATAGAAAAAAAATGGAATCGAGAGTCATTAAGTCTTGGTCTTTATGTCTGGTTTAGAGCCGTGAGCAAGTTATTATGAGAATATGAAGGAACTTCGAATTTCATCTGCATTCTCTAGATACTTGGAATAAGCAGGGTTTCAAAGCGTTGCCTATATATTTTATGTAATTTGGGGATAGTATTATGCTCATAGTGCTAGGTGGGTAAAAGAAAGGTAATAAATTAAAAAAAAATTAATGTTTGTATATTGTGTTTGCTTTTAATCATGTTAGAATTGAATTATTGCTCTTGGTTTCTTATTTAATTTTTTATTGAATTGATTAAAGACAGGTTGCTTTAGAATATTTCTTCCACCGACCTAAGATAATACAAAGTCATGGCATACACTTTACACTCTCTTTTTTTTCGAACTGACTACTGCTGTTGTCTGCAGATGGCCTTCACATGGCCTTACCGGGCAATTGGCGAGCGCAGATGGCTCTCAGCCTTAAAATTTCCACAACGAACCTAAGGGCGTCCCTGAACGGGACTCGAACCTCGGTTTAGGGAGTTGCGGGGGGTCTTGGTAGCCTAACATATGTCTGGGGAGAAAAGTTCCCTATTCGCCGGTTACGCGAATAGGGAAACTTTACAATCGTAGACCCATCGATAATAATGTAAAAATATGCAGTTACATACATTGCAACAAAAGCCTAAGTACTATTTTGCTACTGATAAACTTAATATTAAGAAATTTAGGAAATGCATTGATTATTTACCTCAATGAGCAAATGTATGTCAGGTTATTCTGATATTTAGAACTTATCAGCAAACACGTCGTGACAAGTTTTGGAGAGCAATCGACAGTCTGTCATAACAACCTCAAACCGTGACTTACTCTTTGTTATAGGCGATAAAGATAAATATTATTTATTACATTCGATAATATCATAAGTCACCTACCTACCTACCTTATTTAGTTTTATAGATCTAACTTTTACCATGTACACATTAGTGTCTCTTAAGTTCATACAATTACCTAGCTAATTTCATGCGTCAAATTAACACCATGTATATATGGCAGACGTGTTTCTATTTATAATAGAAACACGTCTGCCATTTGCGAAACTGAAAGAGAAGAGACTTAAAAAAAAACTCGGTCTGAGCAAAAACACTCCTATTCAACCTATCGCAGTCCACTGCTGAACATAGGTCTCCCCCAATTTGCACCAGATATCCCGGTCTTCCATTTTTCTCATCCAGCCTCCACCAGCGACCTTTTGCAAGTCGTCGGTCCATCGGGCCGGAGGGCGTTCTACGCTACGCTTGCCAAGACGCGGTCTCCACTCCAGAACTCATCTGCTCCAACGGCCATTGGTTCTGCGACCTACGTGACCCAGCCCACTGCCACTTCAACTTGCTGATCTGGCGGCTATGGCGGTAACTCTAGTTCTTTTACATTATTTAAAATATAAGAGGTTGCATATTTACCATACAGCCGCCCCATTGAAATTACATTTTTAAAACAGTATTACCATAGGCCTAAAGTTCTAACTACGAGTATTAAGAAACTAATACAATGCAATATAATTGTGATGACGTTGAGATACACAGATTAGTATCTACCTGAACAAAAAAATCGGCACGATATACTCCTTACGCATGTGATAAGTCTACTTTAGCATTTAGTAAACATCAAATCGGGGTAACAGCTTGAAATATTTAACATTGCACGTCCGTAATATGAACCGTACGGTGTTTATAAAAAGCTCTATTTTTACAGTGGTAGTGTATGAGGGCGTGAGCGTTATGGAGTCGCGATATCATTTACGCTTAGAAACTTGCGCTGCAGGCCAATTTACGAAAGAGCTAGCCCCCAGTGTAAACTAGCTGACTCACACAAATTATGGATTCAATTTGATTGACCAAGCGCCGAGAGTTAGATATTAGTTTAGGAGTATAGGCTAAATGGAAACTATTTAATAATTGCTATTTAATATATATTTACTATTTAATATGTTACGTTTACTGAATTCATAAAGTTGATGTGCAGTTAAAATTTGCCTTTTTAAAATTTGGGCTCAAAAATGATTTAAGCTTTCATAAAAAAATTATCTATTGTATTATTTCGGATTCATATTATCATCATTATCACACACTACATACGATGTCTACTGCCAAACACAGGTTTATAGGGACTATGTGTATGGGGATATAGCTTTCGCGCTTTGAAATTCACTTTAAGCAGACGGCCTTGGAATCACCTTAAATAAATAACTAAATGAGGATAAATAAGGATCGTGGTATTGAAATCCACCAAACGATATTGAAATTATTGTGGGTAACAGCATTATTTCATTCATTCAATGACCATAGGGCAGGGTCTGTGCCCTGCAATGCAAAAATTGTTGATTGACAATTACAGACAAACAGCTCTTCTGGACAGAGCCGTTCCCCAATGATTTTGATAATTGAAGGGATCCAGACTGTAGAATGTCGCACTGGTCTGATGCGGGTACACATAGGCCCATTCTATATTTGAAATTCACTAATTTGATGTTTTGTTTGATGAGGTTTGTTTTCCGGACGACCGGGATATCTGGCATAGAATGAAGAGACCTATGTCGAGCAGTAAACTACGATAGCTTGAAGAGAGAATAGTTTTGTTCGCTTTTTAAATGCTACCCTTACTAAACATTAGAGATACATTATTCCCATCTTACATTAACAAACACATTTATATGTAAATACTGTAAGTGGATCCGAAATAAGTGTGTTTTCTTCACAAACATTCGGCTCTACCGGAATTCAATTTCTACAGTACTCGGTTTCGTTGCCAAGGGTACTGACTAAGCGGTTGTCAAATATGGAAATTGCGTGCCAATTTAAATATGTTACCTCGAGATGCTGGTGATTGCATCAGTAATTTCACCGTGTGATATTTGTTTACCGTAGGAATTAAAATGTCTACACAGCTTCAAGACGAGGCTAGTGATGCGTAATCTAATGTCATATTTACAATTACATACGCTAAGGCATCTCGAATCGTGTCGTAGCAAAGTAAGGTTAAAACTGCATGTCTTATATACTTACGCAAAGATCTGTGAAAAGTATTAAATATTTTTCTATTTTGTAGCACAATACTTGAGATTTTCAAAAGTATTTGGGGGTATTAATAAATATTTAAATAAACATTCAGGACTCTAATACAAATTATTGTATTAGTGTCGAAGCTGTACCCTTAGCACGATTCAAATCCATTTTTATTGCCAGAGCCCTTTGGACCGAGGAGCATTTACATGAAAGTAAAATAAACATTTTTGTGTCCCTTTTTGGTAGTGAACCTATCTCACTAGCTTGAGTGGTGGTCTTGATATATTTTCCATCAAACATTTCATAATATATTGTTTAGGTATTCTTGTACAATTTTATTAAGTATTTTGAGTAAATGCAATTATAATTTTCGATAAAAGATAAATATTTACATAACGAATTGTTTAATCAATGGTTACGATATTCCTAAAGTGAGACATGGACGTGGCATTTCTCATTTAATTATTATTTTACTCTTACATGACTTTGCAAACAATCATTGCTATATCATTGGTAATGATAAAGTAATGATTTTTGTCAATCGTGTCATGCATTATTTTAACTTTCAGGTATTCGGATCAGCTTCAATCAATGATGTTTTCTACAAAAGGATAAGGTTTGTTAATTATCTGGGGGCCTGAGGTCCTGCAAATGTTCATGGGCGGCGGTGTCACTTACCATCAGGTGCCTCGTTTGCCTCCTGTTCAATAAGAAAAAAAAACAAATTAAACCAATTTCATCACTGACACACTGATGATTATTAAATGCTTGCACCAATTTTATAAATTAGGGCATGAAAGTTTACACAGGACTGTAGACAGTAACTAAAAAACCTATTACATAAAAAAGGACTTAATAGAATGCCTAGCATCTTATAAAAAGGACTGAAATCCCACCAAAACATTCCATGTACATGAGTAAGGTCATGTAGATTCAGAAGCTTGGCTTTACATGAGATAGTATATCTTTTTCACAGGGAAATCGTTATGTGGTCGTCTTGGCAACATTTTACATAAAATGTTTTTAGTGGGATACCATGTTTTTTATGTTTGTTACTTGTGAACTTGGTAGTATAGGTATAAATCGATTATTGTTTATTATTCCATATTAACTATACTAATATATTTTTCAGGATAAAGCCTCATTTGGTGACACGTTCATAATTTACGAGTAATTTATCTGCCCTTGACAGATTAATGGCGCACGTGGCGTCCCATTTACAAGTTTCCAGGTATTCATTCATGTACGTCGTCATTTAATATCTTACTAAAGATTTGAATAATACTAAAACTATCATTTTTTTGTCGTGAATAATAAAATCGTAGTTTATAGCTCGACGTGACTAGAGTAACCTGCGATTGGCAATTTAATTACATTAACTCTGTGATCTTAAAGTTTCTTATGTTTGATAGAGTTATAATAATTTATGAAAACATATTTTCCTAGAATTATTTAATTATAACATTTTCTGAAAGTAATTCGTCGATTACTTTGGCCGCATGTAACTGTTACATTCAGGTACGTTTCATAATTTTCAATGATAAAAGATCTCAATATTCCAAGAAGTAGATTTCAAATTGTTAATCTAAATACGCCATTGTAGAGCGTCTAATGAACCCTGGCTAAAATATTCGGCGGTTTCGTGGTCTCGCCCAACCATTATAAATAAGGCTTCTACTTAATAAAAAATGTTTCCGTGTTGGAATGTGCAGCATGTCCAAGCGGGGAGGTCGGAAGTTCAGTTAGCTTCGCGATATTCGTGAATTATCCCGGTTGGATAGTGCGCTCGTTAGCTATTCATTGGATATGCATTTCCCGGGTAATTCTTGAGAGTGAAAGCTTACCTTAGTAGACATACTCGTACTTGCATAGAATTAGAATGATTCAGATAAGGTTATTGCCAAGCCAAAGATTTGTGTTTATTTTTGTTCAATTCAATATTTAATGCAATCCATAATCAAGTTACATAGTAACTGTTGGTAAAAATAATACTTTCAGGTCATTATGGAACATATTAGGGTATAGCAATTGGAAGAAATGACGTCATATGGAAAAGATTTAATTTTATTAATGTTATTCTTAAGTATAGGTTGAGGATTTTACATTCCACTTATATAAGTACTTAAATCTCCACAAACATTCATCTAACAACGTGTTAACAAGACTTGTGGGGAACTTAAAATTGACAACCATGCACTGACATCTACATTTTTGGTATGATTTCATATATGTATACATCAAAGACACTAAGACCAAAACAATTAAAGTTGGATCTCAATTCATTCATCTATTTTGTAGTAGTATCTTCAATCGGCCACTTTCATGCACACACATGTTTGCACGTGGATCAAACCCGCGTATTAGCTACATTCATGGCATACGGCATGGGTTTTCAAACTTAAACTGAAATAAATTAGAGACACACTAATTTAAAATAAATACTGGTTGGATGCAGATTACAGGTTGAATTTAATTCAAAATCACACAAGACGCCTAAGGGTATCCCCGACTGGGACATGAATCTCGGCTTTGTCGGGCATTACCGAATGATCATACACTTGGGCTGAGTGCTATCTGAGTTCGCCACTTGTCCAGTGAAGCTATGAAGATCATCCGCGGCAAACCGCGAAAAGTCATTACGAAAAAGAAAACGATCATACTGAGGCTTTCAACGGTGACATCTACGGCGAGGGCGGAACTCTATGTCAACTTGTAATGTTACCGATGTGTTGGCTACATCGGTTGTAAGCGGCGGCGACCATGGTTGGAACGTCTGGGTCGTCTAGCTCATATTAAATAATACGAATAAAACTATCAATATTAAATTCCGGTTTAGCGTAAAAACCTCGATTAAAAACAAACATTCATGAGTACGTTTGGAATAAAAATAATTTGATGCAAAAAAATATTGTTTCACTTTCCTGGCCTGTATTTTACAAAATAGATTTCATTGTTCAATGAACAGACTTTGAAGTAAAGAAGAAAGTTCTGAATCAAATTGAATGACCTTCAGAAATAAATAAATAGAAGTTCTTAAGGACAATGAATCGAAATAGTAAAGCATTCACTAATTACCAAAATTAGAACAAAACTAAACGTCTGGTGCTATGATCTGAGGAATGTTAATAAAAAGGTTTCGTTGTGAGATTTTGTAATTAAAAATTGAAATGAGAGATTGCTAGTTGCTTATTATTACGATAAATAATTTCTATTATATTGCTCATTACACTTATGATGCTGAAAATTATGGTTAGGAATTTTCTCCTCAAATCGGTATCCATGGCTGGATAAAGTTATAATCATACATTGTATGTATATCGTGAACGTAATTGTATCAAATATCGGAAAATGATAACAGATTTATTTGTAATAATTATTATAACATTGCTCACCATTTAGTATAATTATTTTATCTGTTATATAACGTAAAATATGTTATTACATCGAAAGGCGATTCTTGGTAAACGTTCGTTCACGGGAAAGTATTTACATTTAATAATATCACTCAGAGGCACTCACAATTCATTGGGTTGAGTAAGTTTTACGACAAGTAAAAGACCTTTTTACAAATTAAATTAAACATGACATATTTATACAAAATACTTTTATATGTAGTATATTTCGTCAAACCATATGACAGTGAATCTTGCTTCTCTTTTAGTCTAAATTATTGATAACAGCAACCGCCGGATCATTATTATCAGCTCCTTCAACGTCCCCACCGAGGCGCATGAGTCTACCCATAAAGGGTGTGTACATCACGCACAACCCTTGTATCGTTTCGCAGGCATGTACAGGTTTCCTCGTGATGATTTGCTTCACCGTAAGAGCATCGGATAAACGAACATATAATTTCAAAAATTTGAAATGACATTGGTACGTGGCGGAATTTGAACCTGCGCCCTCTAGCTCAAAAGGCAACGGTCGACACCAATGAGTCACCGACGATATCTGGATCCGCTGGATATCTATAGTGAAATACCTATGTATATCTTATATAAGATTGCGATAAGTCCATTATCAAAATATTAAAAAATGCTACTTAAATTTATGCTGAATAATAAAAAAGTTGATTTTAATAAGTGATATAATAATGATGATAGACAGTAAAATAATTACTACGTAATTGTTCTCTTACTGGAATCCATCGAAATCTTCGTTATACTCCGCCCATCTCTATGGAGCTCCTCTAAACGGTTAAATTTGTATTGTATAAGACCCTTTGTATCAGTTTGACGTTTAATTACTGTAACAGATGTAAAAATTAATACTTTTCATTGGTTTCTTTCTGCATAATATTTTAAAGTGTAAATTCTGAAGAATTTATTGCTCAAAGCTGTTTAAGTTGGCATTAGGCTATCAAATTGCCCTTATCTCACAAAGGGATTTTTTGCAAACGTTAAATACCATTCATTAAAATCCAACAAAAAACAGGAAACGTTTGCGGATTATAAATACCCGATGCGACGTGGAGGATGTTTGTATAGTCCCCTCTGGAGAGCAACCATTGTTCGCTAACTCACTTATGTGAATTAAACGTCCGACCTCGAGAAGCCGATATGGCGTATAGGTCCAAGAGGTGGTTTTCCAGGTGCCTTTTTTAAATATATGCGACCTGTTGATAATAGGTTTTGAAATCACAAGGTGGTGAAAAGGCTTTACCTTAGGGTTCGCTTGATAGTAAGCAGTTAGGTAATTGATGGTCCGCTGAGTTCTAGGATGACACATCTATAATATTATAGGCATTACGTGCGAGTTGCAGACCATTCAAAAAATATACTCTCCGTTCTAAATGGCTCTCCGACTAAAATAGAATAAAGAAATTCCTCAAAAGGATCTTCTTTCCATTATTTGAAGTGAAGTTATTTTGTGCCTAAACATATTGTATGTTTATTATACAAGCAAAAAGAAACATCTAGGTCAGACTTTTGGTCGCATAATTTGATTGAGTTATGTTGAAGATTTAACGGTATAAGTAGTGAATTTAACTTCAAACCTACATTATGCTATTCAGCATTGTGGAGTGCTGCGCTCCTGTGGTAGAAGCAGCCACAACCGCTTTTGTTTCCAGCAAGAATGGGAGACAGCTGCGAAGTATTCTGCACCTCTGTAGGTTCCTAAATACCTCGAGATCGAGCGTTTAATTGGTTTTCGGTGACGCTTTTCAAAGGTATGACTTATTAATGAACGGTTTGGTGGAATACCTCCTTTAAATTAGTGACACCCGCGCGAAATAATTAGTTAGGTTTAAACACCGTGGAGGTTGGGAAGTGAAAATTGTTGAAATCTGATATATTATTTATTTAGGTACTTAATTTTGGGATTTTGTGGCTTGCGGTAAACAATTGTACTTAAGTCCTATTAAATTTGATTTGTTTCATAATTCCTGATGATTTTTGATGCCTGCTCAGAATCTTTATCGGCTGTGAGCATTGCGGGGCTAGAGCTTTTATTGCAATATAATTATTTGGATTTTATCTTCCGTCTGTTCAATACGCCAGTAATAATTTTCATTTGCTGGTAACCTACCCCATTTTTCAATACAATCAGCAAATCATGTGCCTTTAGCTTCGGCTTAGGGCGTTGAAAGCCTAACATATGTTTGGGGAGAAAAGCGGCCCGGCACATGCCGGTTACGCGAATAGGGACTGTGAAATCATGTGCCTGTTACACTTTGTCGCCTAGTTTGAACTAGAAAAATATTTTACAGCGGAAATAAGTGCTTGCTCGTATTATTCTTTAATGTAAATAATATTGTTATAACATTTATGAAAAGAAAACAATAATTAACATTAAATCTGGGTTAACAGCAAGATAGAATAAAGTAATAGCAGAGTTTTATTAGGGTTCCGTAGCCAAATGGTAAAAAACGGAATCCTTATAGATTCGTCAAGTCTGTCTGTCTGTCCGTCCGTATACCACACCCTTTTTTCTAACTATAAGCACTAGACTATTCAAACTTTGTAAGTTTTTTTTATCGAACAGGAGGCAAACGATCATACGGTTCACCTGATGGTAAGTGACAACGCCGCCCATGAACATTTGCAAGACATCAGGTCCCAGAAATGCGTTGCCGGCCCTTTAAAAGTGTGTACGCTCTTTTTTGAAGGACGCCAGGTCGTATCGCTCCGGAAATGTTTCCAGAGGAAGTTCATTCCACAGTTTTGTTGAACGTGGCAGAATCGAACTGTGGAAGACCTCCAATCATCCAGATGGTGAGGATGAAATTTGGAGTTCCTCCGAGACGTACGGTGGTGGAACTCAGCTGCAGGAATAAGCGCGAATAGCTCATCTGAGCACTCCCCGTGATACAAGCCGTAGAGAAGTATATATATTCTGTGAATCGCTATTAGGTTTTGACAAGAAACTTGAAAAAAAAAAAATTTTGGGGTTCCCTATACATTGAACTAAAACTCAAAAATTTTTTTTTCATCGTACCCTCCCGTATGTCTTATTAATGAGTAGAGCTTGAAAAATGATTTTTATAAATTGAATAGTTTGCGCGAGAGACACTTCTAAATTTCAAAGAATTGTGTCCCCCCAATCTATTAATGTCAATATCTAAACTATGGGGTTGATAAAATCAAATAAAATTTTATGATATACATGACCATGAAATCTAACAACGAAATTAAGTTTGAACGATTTCTTGTGTGTCGTTTTTTTATACGTCATAAACGGTGAACCACTATTTTTCATATTAAAGCTTTACTAGGTGCCTGAGTAAATAAAAATTACTTTATTTAATGTTACTTGCTGCTACGGAACCCTCCACGGGAGATTCCGACGCACGCTTGGCCAATCTTTTGTTATTATTGTCACCCATTTTCCTGTTCTCTTTATTGATAACTAAATCTGTTTAAGGCTCATTGAACGCAGGTAAGCAGTCTTTGGGTCATTATTTATCATAATATTTCATGTAGTTAAACGCCATATTATTAACAATTATTGAATATAGTATCCCACCAAAAACATTCTGTAAAAAATCGGCCAAGTCACACAAAGTAATCGCAGAAAGGAATATTGGACAACCCATTGGGTGTAATGGTAGAGACGTCGGCTACTACACCAAGGGTTCCGGGTTCGATCCCCGGGCAGTACCTACAAATATTTGTGTGCATAAACATGTCTGTTTGTATTGGTCTAGCGCGCGTTTATGTCGCCATTAAACCCTAACTCTGTACCAAATTTCAACTCTCTGAGTTAATGGAAAGTACTAGTTCTATTTTGATGATTTTGTTATCTAAGCAGGGTCACCAGGTACTCCAGATCTTCGATTATCCAAGTTTTTATAGTTTTCCCTTTATGTAGCCATTAAACCCTAACTCTGTACCGAATTTTAGCTCTCTGAGTTAATGGGAAGTACTAGTTCTATTTTGATGATCATGAGTGAGTGAGTGTCTATCTGTCGAAAACGCGAAATTTTGCTTTCGCTTAACGTCGGAACTAAATGACCTACAGACTTGAAATTTTGGATTTAAAGTGTTTTATCACATTTTACTAGATGACGAAAATTTCAGCGCTCTGGTATTATCCAAAGGTTCTCAAATTGGGGCCTTAAAATGCGGCGAAATGGATTCTGTAAAGAATGGTACGGCAGTGTTTGCTTCGCGCTAGACTTGGCGGGGGCACTGCCGTGCCCCCAGATAGATATAATTATGAAACTTTTACGTCATTACTCCCATAATTGACTCTAACGAAGTAGTAGTACTCTTACGAGTACTACTACTTCGTTTATAATACCAGTAATGTTACCATTATCGCTATATAAAATCAGTATAATATGTATATCAGTACTAATTGAATTCCCACTTGCAGCTGCCTCTAGATAATTAACTTGCATCTCGCACCGTGTTCAATTTAACCATGTATCGAATAACTTTATAAATCTTATATTAATTACGGTTGAAATGTTGTATTGACAAAACCAAATTAGTTCTGATTGGTTTTTCAGAGTTTATTCCCAGAAAATTTAATGTCTCAGTGCTATCTATTAAGACCTCTGGGATTCCAGCCAATCTTAGCTACTTAAAGGTCGTAAAGGCAAGGTTTCATCATTATCGTTGACGACCCATTTGGTCTATCGGTTGAGGGTTCCGGGTTTGATCCCCGGGCAGTAAAAACATTTGTGTTCATGTATATTTTTAGTAATGGTCTGGGTGTTTTATGTGTAAAATATGTATGTATTTACAAAACATATGTATATAAATATGTATATTACTCTACAGGTTTCACGCTTAACTTGGGGCAAGATGGCGCTGTGTGAATGTCAGTGTATATTTATTATTAAATCAAAATAAATGTCGGAATACAAAAGTCTATCGGTATAACACAACAACAAGTATCTGCTCCTAAAACTAAACAATCAAATTGCAACAACATTATAACTTTTTCATATCACACAATAAGAGTTACAATGTTTGACATGAAGTCATGCAAACATTGCGACAAGTAGGCACACGTCCGTCATAAAAACAACAGAACAATACAGAAGGCTCACAATAAAACGTAACAACTGGCACTAGGTACACGCTAAAGCCATTAAGGCCAATTTAGCGAACGAAGCGGTTACCTACTTGCGTAACAAAATGAACTCTGCGCATACAGTAACATATTAAAAAATACCTGAGCAGATTGCGTTAAGGCACGCACAAACCTTCCAAAAGGTCCATGTGATTTTTTCGTACGGAAATCCAGGGGGCAGCGCTAATGGAAGATACAGACCACACTGGTGCGTCCGTTACATAAAATGTTAATTGGTCTGAACTCAGCTCGACGCTGTAAAAAGTTGATAGAATATTTCATTACATTTTGAATAGCGAGGATGTTTACATTTTATGTGGGTGTTGATGAGGGATATTTGATGTAACGCTGAAAGTTTGTGGTTCAGTGTTTTGCTCAGGGCACTTGTGTGTTTGGTTCTGCACATTCTGCAGAAACATATTATGCCGGGGTTTTGTATAAAATTTTACAAATTCTTATAATGTTATTTAAGTAATTGTTTCGAAAGGCTAACTTTTTTTGTAGATCATAAGATCTCTACCAATAGTATTTTTAAAATCATTTGTATTACAACTGACTAATGAACAAACGCACATTTACCCAAAATTTTGATAGGTTTTCATAATACATTTTTTTATTGTTAAAGTGAAAGTCATGTAGGTTGACATGAAATTCATACCAATATTATTAATGCGGAAGTGGAAATCCGCCCCCCAAGGTTTAAAAGCGGGTGGAAATGATATATGCAACTATTCACAGTAGTCAAGGTAGCTAAAAATCGATAAATATGTAATTTAGTTATTTAAATTTCAAAATTAAAGTAGAATATAAATTTGATAACTAAAAAAACATTTCAGTGGGTTTGATCTTACAATTTATCTTCAAAAAGCCTCTTTCAATAATAATGATACGTTGAACATTTGAAATATATCTTACACTAAAGTATCTGAGCACTTTATACCCTATTGTCGGATAGGTACTTTACAAATAATTTACTTCGATTTCATAGTTATTGTACGTACTATTTTAATGTATTTATTGCACAAACCAAAAAATAATTAATAACTCAAATAAGATGTAGAGAACTATTTACTTGCTTCTTATTACTGTTCAAACGTTAACTCTGATATGATTTTTTATATAATTTGTTATTTACTAATTTATATTGAATGAATGATTTGTGTTTTTGTTATTAAAGTATCATAAAAATTATAAGCAAAATTAGGGTGTTTTAAGTTTAGAAGATACCCAGGCATATAGGTTTTAAGATATATTTATCGACGATTGACGCATTGTAAAATTTATGATCGCTCGGTCTAGGCTAGCCACTGGATAGCTAGATTGCGGGCTTAAATCCGGCTCCCCTCTAGTGACGTGTGAGCAATAGATTATTCTATTAGTATGTTTATCGGTTAAATGTAAACACATCTAGAAATGTCGAAAATGTTTTGAAATATAATTAATACTATAGTCACTGCGCAAAGTGGTCTGTTAATATCTGCAACGCTAAAAACAACATTTAAATACAAAATGATTTCTTATATTCGGTTTTTACAACAATTGTATGACAGTTTAAATTTTTTAGTATATTTCAAGAGACCTATGCCCAGCAGAGGACTGCGGTATAGAATAGTGATGATCTTTATGATAAAAATTTTATAACTTGGTAGCATATTTGATCTTACTTCTAGTTTTTTATTATTGCAATCAATGTAAAGGTAAGTGTAAAATTGGACCGTTGGTGGTCGACGTCTTTATCTACGAGTATCAATAGGAATAATTGTGATTTTCAAAGCTAATCGATCAAGCTCTGTTCTCGAGTGGTGTTGTAAACTTACGATTAAAAATATAAATTATGTTAAACAGAAAATTTACTGTATGTCACCATTACTACTCTACTTATCATGTGCCGTTTATACAGCTGTGTTAGCTTAATTAAAATCTCTTACCTTAGGGTAGGAGAAAAAGGTGAGATTGAGGTGACTATAGAAACGACCACACACTAAAATGAACTTAGATTTTGAGATATAGAAAGCATTTCTTAAATAACAAGATGACCCTAATATTATTGTGATGAGTATGCTAATTAATTGATTACATTCCTTTAAATAAATTAAACGTGTTAAATGTGACAAATGCGTTAACGCGTCCATATTTAACATTAAATGCAAATTCATTATGTAGTTTGTTATTTGATTGCCCAGTGCACATGACTACCTCATAATGAGTTGTACACGTATTGCGATATCACATGTCATGTTGCTACCAATATTCATATAGATGGAGATACAAATTATTCATTTGACGATCCATTTGTTGTCGCGGTTGAGAGGTCGACTGCAACACCAAGGGTTCCGGGTTCGATCCCCGGGCAGTACAAACATTTGTGTGCATGAACATGTCTGTTTGTAAGTGTCTGGGTGTTTTCTATGTATAATATGTATGTATTTACAAAAAAATGTATATAAGTATATTTATCCGTTGTTTAGTACCCATAATACAGGCTTCACGCTTAACTTGGGGCTTGATAGCGCTGTGTGAATCTCAGTAGATATTTATTTATTTATTTACTGAGGTAGTACTTTCTACGTTATAATATATTATGACGATATAATATTACAATAAGGACTTGGCACAGATTTTAAAATAATCATAATTTATTTATTTACATGAAACATGGTACAATTATTGGTGGTAATATTCAAATGAAGTTTCACAAGTTTTGCCAAAAATATGCATGTAAAAGTTAACTTAAGCGATACTACATATATTTAGTTTGAGAACAAACTCGCTAACATGATAAAAATTCTTCTCAAGAAGCCACAACTGTAATTTTTTAACTAATAATGAATTATTTAATATTTTTAGGCTATTTGGAATCTTATTATATATTTTGACACGCTTAATTAAACAATTTTTCATGTATAAAGTGGTTCTAGGTGCTGACTTAAGTACTTATCTATCTGGATTTATTTTATTTCTAGGGTAAATATCACCTGCCCTATTAAATAGCTTAAGATTGTTTCTAACAAATTTGCAGCTCTCAAAAATGTAAAGGCTTGGAAATAACAATAATTTATGATCCCTAAACAAAGGTTTGCATGATTCAAAAGGTGGCATGCCACTAATAGCTCGTACGCATTTTTTTTGTGCCACAAAAACTCTATGTATATTTACATTTTAAATTTGAAATACTACTTCTTCGCCCTCGCTTCAACG
Organism: Leucinodes orbonalis; assembly: GCA_019425675.1. NCBI lineage: Eukaryota > Metazoa > Arthropoda > Insecta > Lepidoptera > Crambidae > Leucinodes > Leucinodes orbonalis. The sequence continues at coordinate 87,890 of PQWD01014408.1, forward strand.
TATCAAAATCCACTGATTGTCCCTTATAATATTTAGCTCCATCAGTTTCCTCATGCAGCTTCACCGGCGACCTTTCGCAATTCATCGATCTATGTGGCAATAACGCGCCCTGCTACCCTTGCCACACTATTTCAGTTATTTCCTAGTGTTAGTGGCCTTGAGTTCGGCCATCGTTGAAGTAATCAATATTGGTGTTCATAATCCGACCTGGCGATTATTTAATTTCGGCGCTATAACCTTTATACCAGACATTTGAAAATTCCGTGTGATTTCGTTAATCTAAAAAAAGCTGGCATTTGCCTGTGATCGGGATAAATGTAAATTTTAATCGTTTGATTGATTTCATGCTGCCTTCTGCTGCGTTTGTTAATACGAGTGCGTTTCAAAAATGTGCATCATTATCCGTGTGGTACCTATATTGCTATAAGTTATATTCATCTATCAATTTTTCTTCAAATGTTCCTTTTTTGTGCGCTATGCTAGTGTTGAAGTGAATATTGCTCCCAAAATGCCCTGTTTTTGTTAATTTAACTATACAATTTATTGATGATGTTTTTATTTTTTATTTAAGTTCAGTTGTTATATTACATACAAAAATCATACAAATGCAGTAGTCACGCCACAATGCTCAAAAACGTTTTGAGTGAAAAATAACCTCTGGTGTGTGAGACATCACATCCATACCTCTACTTGTGTATACCGTAAAGAGTGGTTTAGATATAAAACATTTAGCAGATAACGTTTATTCAACTTAAACTTATATAGGTACTATTAGGTACTACTCCTATATCCAACTCACTTGCTAAGTATGGCGATTATGGCAAAGCCGGTGCTATCATTGAGGTCGTCGTGAGTCCAGCAGTGGTTTGTCAGAAGCTCTAAAAAATAAAACAAACAATACGAGATAAATATACGATATGTGTGGGTGAGTAAATGTTTAAATATTTATTTGCAAATTTACATTTCCGAGTTTTATTTACAATCCGGTGTGCATAAATCAGAATAATAATTATCCGTGGTAAATGAAATGAAAACATTAATTAAGGACATTAATTAGTTTCAACAGATGACTCTGTGTTTCTTTAAAATAAAATGACAATTAATGATAAAAGTGACACCTATTTGTAAAAAATATAAGTTTCTGATCTTTCTGGAGAAGATATCTATTGAACAAAATTTTATTATTTAAATAATGCCAATGCTACGAGTTACTTTTATAATTTGTAATGGTATATTATTATTTGAGAATAATATAAATGAAATCATATTGAATTTATCGAGTACGTACAGGACGTAAAGTAACAAATTAACGAAGTAGATTGGACTCTAAGAATACATAATTGTTGTGTTTTAACTAACGGATTGTAAGTTAATACTTACAATCCGTTAGTAATATCTACGTAATCGTAGATGTAAAAAATACCTTCATCAATTGATTTGACCAGAAACCGAACGCTTGACCTTTCGAGAACAGGAGTTTACTTCCTTTCCCCGCACCATTTGCGAGTAAAACAGTATTCTAAATGAGTTTGAAAATATGTCTTTACTTTGGATTTTCTCTTTGGCGCTGCCTATTCACTTGGTCTGTGCTGATGCGGTCTCTTATATCATTCGGCAGGAAATGGAATACCATTTGTATTTCATCCTCTAACACTCGTTTGGAACGAAATCCGAATTTGTATATAGATTGCACTCGCGCTGGAGCATAACGGGGTCAACTCGCTAGGATTCATGCCACTGTTGTAGGTGCAATGGCGCTCCGGATTTTGGAAATATGAATCGGATTTTTCATAGCATCAGAGTAAGGACTCATATATATCGTTAACTACAGCTTGATCAATTGTACGAAGTATGTAGATTCTGGAATAACGCTTCATTATCGTGAAATAAACCCTTAAAAGTCCTTCAATAGATTTTCATCGTTGGGTAAGATAAGTATAAAGCATGAGTCCAAAAACCCACAAAGCATGATATTTGTCAATGGCAACGAGTTCGGTTTATGTTACACCTATTGTTTTTTCGCAACGTTATTTCAGTTGTTTGTGACAACTTTGGTTTACGAGTACGTGTGTCGTTTCAGACTAGTATTCCGAGCCGCGGTTGTGTTGCGTTTCACTGATTTTACGTTCTTTTTACAATGCATAACACATGTCAGCACTTTGTATAGGCACACCAATACGATAACAGTTTATGATATCAATATGATGTTGTTATGTTTTGCATGTTTATATGTATGTATACAATATATACTTATATACATAGCACATATTATAATAACAAAAATCTTTATTTAAAGTTTTACAAAGGACTGCAGCAGTCACGGAATTCGAAGGTCAGTATACAAAAACAAAAACCTTATTTTAAAAGTAATAAAAAATAATAAATAAACATTATTTATTGGAACTCGTTAAAATTTACATTTTCAAGTGTGGCATAAAAAGTATTTTATGCCACACTTTATTTATAATGATAAAAAGTGTACAGTCTAACTGGTATTAAATGATACTAATTTGTGCTTTAAATAACCTTAGTCAGGCTATTCTATTATTCCGCTGCTTGTCCTACCCCACAGCCCAAACCAAAGCCATTAATAGCATAGTGGCGTTGACGAACTTAAGTTAATTGTTGAGTCGTGTTGGGATGTAAAGTAAAGTAAAATTTTATTCAGAAAACAATTACAACATTCATTGTTAAACAAAGTTAAAAACAAAATTTTTAAATTTATGCAATTGCACTGAATGGAAGTCTACTCAGCGTAGTCAGAACAACCACAGGATGTCCTGACGCTGGTCTTCCGTAGACACCGTTGATGAGGTAAGAGGAGCCACTACGCCGCGTTCACTAATACAATAGTCTACAGCTATATAAAAAAAAAGATACAGATACAAAAAAAATAATTTATATACGAACATAAATGATCATATGGATAGATTATAAAATAAAAAATAACTTGAAACAAATACAAAATAATATTTAAATTATGAACCCATTCCCGCCTAATTTTTTGAGTTAGTTTCTTTTTGCAATTTAATTAAATGAAGTTTGTATTTAGTTTTAAAAGATCCGGAAACTGGGCATGCTCGAATTGGTGGGGGAATGTTGTTCCAGCATTTCGTGGCAGCGTACCGAAAACTACCACGAAATACTGCTGTTCTATGTTTTGGACAGATAAGACGGGAAGCAGTTCTGACGTGAAGAGAAGAAAAAGATAACTTGTAATAAAGATACTTAGGTGACCTTTTACAGATAATTCCATACAGAAGGCAGGCAAGGTGAAGTGAGCGTCTAGTTGTCATATTCATAAGGTCGCTTTGGTTTTTTGTGTAACCATACATACACTCACCAGTCACAGTATCGGCATAGTTAAGCTTTGATAAAATTAAGGTTTCGCAAAGCCTAATACGGAGTTGAACATCTAAATACCTGCGAGCTCGGTACAGAACTTTAAGTCTATAGAAGCAGTTTTTTACTACTTCTACAACGTGTTTATGGAATCTAAGCCTATCATCCATAAGCACCCCAAGGTTTCGTGCTTCTTGAACCTGCTCAACAATAGTTTCCCCAATTTTTAGATTAGGATGAAAAGCATTTATACCTTCAATCTGTTTCTTTGATCCCAAAACAAGAAATTTTGATTTATGCGGATTTAAGACCAAACAATTTTTCTGAGCCCAATCAATAATACGACTCAAATCATCGTTCATTCTTAAAACGGATGTTCTAGTTTCGGTTTCTTTAAAAGAATAATATAATTAAACGTCATCGGCATAAATGTGATAAATACAATATTTTAAACAATGTACTAAGTCAGAACTATGAAAAGAATGGGCCCCAGTATAGATCCTTGCGGTACACCTCGACATATTTCGGCAGTGCTAGTCAACAGTTTGCCACCTTTATCGTTACCGACCTCAACTCGCTGTGAACGTCCATTCAGGTAACTGTGGAACCAATTTAGGGTTGTACTGTGAAACCCGTAAAATGATAGTTTAGCAAGAAGGAGATCATGATTGATAGTGTCGAATGCGCGTAAAAAAACAAGTAAAGCCAGAATTGTACCACAACCAACATCTTCACCAGCAATTATATCATCGAAAACGTCTAACAAAGCTGTGGCTGTACTTCGCCCTGTTCTGAATCCTGATTGCTTTTCGGGTAATATATTATTAGAAATTAAGAATTTATATAACTGATCACAAACAGCCCTTTCAACAATTTTAGATAGAAAGCAGAGAATACTAATGGGTCTGAGATCTTTGAGAACGGAGGGGTTATTTACTTTGGGGATGGGTTTGATAAGAGCGTCTTTCCATACATCAGGAAATACATTAGTCTGTAGCGATTTATTAACAATAGCTGTAATAACTTTTAGAGTTCGTGGCAAAGTCAAAAGTATCATATCTCGCGTGATTCCATCAATACCTCCCGCGTTCGTCTTAATAGTACTTATTGTTTTAGCAACAAATTCTTCGGTAACAGTGTGTAGCCTAAAAACAGATGGACTATGTTTATGATATAGAAAGTATGTAAGATCAGAAATAGGTACATTATTTTTACCTGGAACATCAAGAAAGTGAGTATTAAGTATATCAGGTTTTGAAATTTCCAAAGGCAAAGGGGCTCTGTTGTTTTTAAAATTTGCAATAGTGTTTTTTATGCCATTCCACAACTGTTTCGGGTTTTTATAATTTTTATTAACATGGTGATTGAAATATGCAATTTTCTCATTGTAGATTGCTCTATTGACAACAGATTTAAGGTCCTCATAGTATTTTATATCGGTAGTTTTGTCTGACGACTTTTAGTATATGCCTTATCCCGGAGTTTAATCATTTCCCGAATAGTTTGTGTTATCCATGGATAACTTTTATGTTTGATGTACGCCTTTCGTTTGGGAGCAAAAATATCAAACAAGTACAGTTGTTATTTCTATTTAAGAGTCTATCAAATTATTTTTGGATCATCAAATAAAAGAAAAACGATCACCAACTTATGACTGATAAGTTACTATAATGTGTTCCATTCATCCATCTTCCAGTTCTTATTCCAATAGTAATATATTTAGTATCACCATAAACTTTCGCGACTCGTATACTTTGAATACAACACAGATAGTAGAGTAACAACAAAGTTACCAATTAAATTAAAAAATTAAATAAAAAATTTTTTTTTTAATATTGTAATATTAGTCTTTAGATTTGTGAAATATAAGGACTAGCTCGCCCAGAGTTCATACTCTAACTCTGTATATATATATATATATATATAATATATATATATATATAATATATATATATATATATATATATATATATCCGTTATTTGGTTCAAATAATACAAGTTGAATATAAGTTGACTTGGCCCGTGGCATTTTTTTTATGTCAAAGTGTACAGGTTATTTTATTAATTGATCAACATCACCAACTCATCAAACGGCTAAACCGAGAGACACGAGCCCACCCGTTAGGGGTGGGTGTAGCCTTGGACGTCCACGCGGGCCCATTGCGGTGCCGCATACACGCACAACCTGTGAATCTCTTTGGAGGCGTGCGCAGGTTTCCTTTACCGTAAAAGCTTCGGATAAACGTACATATAATTTCGAAAATATATTGATACGTAGCGGGATTTGAACCTACACCTTCCATATTGGAAGGTTACAATCCCAACCAATGTGCCAACGAAGCACGCTAATTATTGATACAAAGCCATTATTGTAGCTCACATGTATATTCACCACCATTCACATAACGTCACCTAAAAGGGGGTTATCGCCATCCCTTAAACAGTATTACAATAATATTACTTCGACTTTTCCGCTTTAAAATGCTGATGAATCATTTAAGTAATACTGTTTTAAGAGTTGGCGGTAACACCCTTGAGCAAGGAGCTTCTACTATGGGTACTTTACAACAAATAAACACAATCATATCTGTATACATGTCATACATAGAAACACCCAAACCAATACAAATTGAGATGCTCATACACATAATGTTTGTATTGCCTTGAGATTGAAACCTGGAGCTCCTAATAGCAGACTTCCCATCCATTATACGATATAGGACGTCAAAGATGCATATTTTGATATACCTCTTTACCGGAGCAATTGACGATACGACGAACGATGAGACGATAAAATAACGAACCGTACCGTGCACGAGCAAATACTTAATTTTTTTTAGCAAAGTGGCTAACAGAGAAATTGTAGTAACATTAATAGTAATGTATACCCATATCATTAGTTCCAGCCAGTCTCATACAGGAAAATGCAAATGGCCTGAGCAATTCCACGATGGCGGGCGAGGCCGAAGTTAGTCCATGCTTTTTAATTTACCGAGTGGCGCCATTACCGACATTATCGTGCCGCTTGCCCTCAGATCTAAAATGGGGTGCTTTAAAATTGCCTCCTTATTCCGATAATCCTCAACATAGTCCAATGTTGAAATTTAGAGAGGTATGCGTCAAACGACTCCTATTGAGCTTTTATGGGTCTGGGATGGTTCATAATTCAAAATTCGCTGGCTCGAACCTCATTAAAAACAATAAAATGAATGCCCTCGGAATATGTCTCTGTCTTTGTTATGAAATATATAAATTAAAAAATAAATAAATAAAATGATTTAGTAGGTATGCATAATTTATGAATTTTGTACAACTATATTAGATTTTGCATTATTAAAATGTACCTATCTTATTTTAAAATTGAGCCCTAAATGCAAAAGGTAATAGGGTTTACATTTTCTGTGATAAATTGAGTAATAAATAAAGCGCTTGTAAAATAGATCTTAGGTTACTCGCATAATGGCATAGGTAGTATGCGCTTATTTGCCTTAGTTACGGTAAACAATGTTTCCGAATATAGAATGCACGTTGCACATGTAAGCAATATCCGGAACAATATCATTAAAAGTTTATAAAAGAGCTTGCGCCGCCAAATATAAACTACATTATATATTACTTTTATAGGACCGTACGTGGCATTGTAATTGGATTTAGTAAATGTACTATATTGTAGTAACAAAATAACGTGTTGAAATTATCAAGTATGAAGACAGGCTTTTCATCCGCAAATCAGATTAAATTTTAATCCGATTTACTCATAAGTCGGGTGCTGTTTAAGTTTCGAGTTCTATTATAATTAGATATTAAATTATTATCTTATTGTACAAAACCCTGACACTAGAGCAAGTAACAGACTTTTAATTTAAGTATGAGTATCTATAGGACAGGAAAAAAAATCATATGCAAAAAAGTATCAATGACGACCAAAAGGATGGTCACCGTAAATCGATCTTAAGTTTCCCCAAACACCTACAAAATATCTGTAAGGTCAACCTAAAAGTTACCCTTACGCAAGTAGCCGTGTGGGCGTATGAATATTCTGGTAACTTGTCGGTAAATGATTCAAGCTTATGTAAAGCGAGTAACTTGAGTCACCGTTCCACTAAGTGCGCCTCTTTTGGAGGAACAATAATTGTGCCATCGCTCAAGAGCCATCCGAATAAATGTTTTGCACACAGTAAGTAGTGACCGCCGGAACTAGCTCATAACCATTAAATTGGGACGCTCGTTTAACTGTTAATTATTGCCGACGCTATACTCATTAAGAAGCCTGGGAAAAAATATACAGATATAAGCACTAGTGATATTTTAACCTGATTCCAAGCTATTTTATTGTTTTAGTTTTGGGATATATTCTTTTGTCTGTGATTTTAATTGAAACTAGTTTTTTTTTATGATAGTGGTCATGTATTTTATGAGTTATGTTTCTTGTTGGTTTGTAACTTAAGGTTCTTTGTGTTGCCAAGTGTACAGGACGGCGAAGACGCTCACCTGATAGTAAGTGATACGCCTGACAATGACAGAGCGGTATTGAAGGAGACCAACAACTGATAAACAGTTGATATTCTTCACCAATGCCGCACTGCGCCTGTCACCCGAGACAACAGATGTTATATCTCTTATATCCGGTAATTTTACTAGTTACAGTGCCCTCATCCCGAAACAGACAAGTGCAAAATAATAATAATTTACGAGACGATATCTGGCACTGCGGTGGGACCTACCTAGACGACTCAGTACCGAGTCTACCACCTAGTATAAGTTAGGCCTAGTCATATCGTTCCGTTTCCGTCCGAAATTAAAGTTTAAGATATATGTAGTACGTCATCGGTAAATATTAAGAACCGCAAATTGATAAGTTTTCTAGGAAATTGATAAAGCACGTGTAAAATAATACAATTTATCTATAGTGTAGAATTCTACGAAAAGTATTCAATTTCCTAGAGAATTAATTAATTTGCGATTTTTATAATTTTCCGTTGCTATATTTTATACCTCTATTAGAAACTAACATAATATGTTTCTACTGCCAAATATACATTTTATATTTTGAAACTACGTCTACATCACAATTTGCCTCGAAATCCCATTTCAATTTAATTCTTTCCTCATACACGATGATGCGTAGGATTTTTGATACAGATTCTTGTGATATCCCTGTCCGATCCTTTCTTCTTTTCTTGGAATAGATATTGTCGTTATGTACGTCTAGCTGTTTTATTCGGCAAATAAATTAAAATAAAACCACACAAAAACGGTAAATTTAGTTATCATTTTTATGAGTAATCAATGTTATATTTAGTTTAATGTAGATAAAGCTAGCTCAGTTATAGTACAATCATTTATTGTAAATTAATTTATTTTATAGTTTAATTTTGGAGTATGGTGTTTCATAGTGAAATTAGTCAGAAAAATGGACACAACCTCCTTAAGGATCTAGGTCGATTTAACCAGTAACCCTGTATATTATTTTTTCGAATCTTATTATATTTAAACACAAAGTACCTATTGAATAACTCACAACAAAAACAATTGTAACGCGTCAAAGGCAAATTTTCATGAAGCAAATGTAAAAAATATTGAAAGTTACGAAACCGCATCGATGATAATTGAATATTACGGCGAAAACGTTTCTATTTTTATGAGCAGATAAATTGGAAGCCAACAATGGCGGTTTACATTCTGTTCATCTTCCGTTTACATTTTGTTATACCATCTGATGTTATCATAACAGAGCGCGAAGTTTTGAGATCGTCGGTCTGTTCAATGTGATAGAATTATGTTTCCAAAGATGTTTCCGTGGCCGAGCTCAATAGGGAGCATTTCAAGCGACAGCCGGCATCTATCAATGATTGTGTATTGGAAGTGAAATTGAAAATATTAATCTTTTGCCTGTTTACTGCTGGGGCCAACTGAGTACACGGACGCAGGGCGCGCTAGGCCATCATGCTTTATTATGATTATTTTTCCATAACTCGTTTTAATTTTTAAAAGCCATAGCTTGTGTACTCGTATTTTTATCTTATACCGCCTATGTACTATTTCGTTAGGTATGATTTGTCATAAAATGTAGGATAGCATTCCTACGCATTCATACATCCTCGTCGTGCTGATGGTGCCAACAGCTGTTCTTACAAAGGGTAAAATGTTCTGTATATAAGGTCTACACTAAAGGATGCAAGGGTTACGCTGTCTGTCATATGTCTATGAGACTTAAATACCTATAAAGGTATAGCTGGTAACATAAGTTTCATGTAGTGATTGTACATAGTATATATTAAAAACAAAAAGAAAGAAAAAACAATATTTGGTGCAAATTAAAGTATTAAATGTGTTTTATTAACGAATCGTGTGTTAAAGATACCTGTGATTTGCTGTGGATATTACAGACACACTCACATTATTATAAATGCATATACATAACAAATAAGATTTTAATGTATCTCTATGTTAAATTAAATTAAACAGATTTAATAGAGTAGAATTAAGGTGAGCATCGTTTTCAAGGTACATACCATTCATCTACTGTCTTCTTTCTATCAGGGTTGTATATGTACTTTAAATTCGACTTATTGCATTACCAATTCCTATCATTTTCATAGTACTGGCATGTTGGTGCCACATTCTGTTCATTGCTCATATAGAGGATGTGTTATACCGGATAATACATGAATTAAATTACATTAACATATTGCGTTTATATATATGTATATGCATATATCATATTTTTTGCTAAAAATATCAAGTACGAGTAAGAGTACAAGTATTATTTCAAAGGTTAATTTAATACAAATAACCGATATTCTTGTGTAGGTATATATGTAACATGATTCTGGTGGGCGCTAAATGAACGTTCTCATACATTAGCTTGTTTTACTGGAGCATGTAAGGATGTAACATAATTACCTTAAAATATACCTTCATGATTATTTAGTTACTATTTGTATTGTCATGTTAAATAAAAAAAAACTGTGAGAGCATTGAACACGGCGGTTTCGCATAAAATGTTTAAAACTAGGAAATTTCATATCGTGATTCCGCGTGCTTATTACCAAAGCATGAACAATATTAATAACAAAGCTTTTTGATCATCACTTGTTAACTCAAAACAGTAGCCAGTTACACTTGTGTCACTCGCAAGGTTAATTAAAATAAAAGAACCGACATTCCCCTGCTGGCGGCGCCAACTGTTCATACATAGGGTGTGTATGTATGTATACCAAAGCATGCAAGGATCACAATGTCATATTGCGTCTAAAGTATCTTAATATTATTAGAAAGCTTGAAGCCTTATTAGCGAACGCCAGGTGGGGGCCAGGTGCACTCGGCATCATTAGCACATGGTGCGGAGTGTGCCTACCGCGTGCCACAGCCGCCGGTAATATCATCGTATCGCCCATCATCTGCGAAATAATGTACAATTATAGCATCCTGATCGCGAACGTAGGCTGCTATTTGGAATCGTTTTGTTTGTATGCAACGGTAACGGTAATGGCAAGATGTATGACGAATTTTTGCTTTTCGTAAGGCATAGATGGATTCTATATATTGATAGGAAGTTAAAAGTTATATATGTACATACTTGTAGTATGTATCATGAACATGGGAGCTGATTTTATATGAAGCTTTTAGCCAAAGGATAAAATCCTTTAGAAGATTTTAAAAATATAAAAGAAATTGCACTGAAAAAACTAGTTAAACCTTATCAAATTTCTATATAGTTTGAAATTAAATAATGTTACATGTTAGTCTTATGAATAAATATATTTATTACTAACAACAGATACTAAAGTTCGCAAATTTTAAAATTAATAAATACGCTTAACTTAAAGAAAGTAAGGCAAACGTTACAAGATGTTAATTTTTTACAATATCAACCCACTCCGGAAACAACCTATGTTGAAATTCATATAAATAATGAAGCAAGGTTCCATTTTAATCTAAAACATAATAAGTTTTATGTCGAAAAGGATTATGCACGTATTTTTTCCTCGGACTCTGTGAACTTTAATAATAAATAAACAATTTTAAAACGTTCGTTACGAGTCTCATTCATTCAAGGAAATTATGAATGAAATTGTCGTAGTCTTTTGTACGACACATCCTGTGTCATTGTTGGCAAATACCTGCCTCCCGCTTAGACTTACCATTCATAATTAGTTGGTTACCTGATGCCCCGATCCCTACGTGATTGTAACAAAAAGATTTGTATTGTATAATCGGAATGGTTTGCGTGCCGCGGCCTTACTCCGAACGGGCAGTCTATTGTTGTTTCTTAGGTTTTTTATTGAAAACCATAGTCCCCACAGCGGCTCAGGTATTTATGAATGAACGTGACTCTGTGACGACTGGGATGCTCCGCTACCCACAGCCAGGTACAAAATTATACTTTTGGAATTCTTTCAACAACACGGCTACTCAACTCGACAGTCGGGCGAAGCCGCAGAGCGGGACGAGGGGACGGCCAACGCGCATGCGTCAAGCTCTTTAAACCGAGACGAGCGGACGATCCCTCCCTCTCAGTTGATTTACAACCGCCGCGCTTTCGTGTCGTGCCGTCATGTGTCGCTTGCCAACTTTCGCGATTAGTGATGTGATACGATGCCGGAATATACGACTAACATTTCACTAAGGATTTAATGATGATTTTGTGATGGATTAAGTTAAATAAAAACAATAATGTTAAAGTGAAAGTATTGTTGAACAAAAACTGGATCTTAATCAAAATGAGGTGGTTTATAGTGACAATGAGTGTAATGGTGTGGGAAACAACTGTAGGTGGCATAGCGCCGCCTGGATCATGTCCCGCGGTGTGTGCTTGCAAGTGGAAAGGAGGCAAACAGACCGTGGAGTGCGTGGAGAGGGCCCTAATCACCGTGCCCGAGCCTGTGGACCCGGCCACACAGGTCCTAGATTTATCAATAAACAATTTGCAGATACTTCCACAGGAAGCTTTTGCCAAAACTGGATTAGTTAATTTACAAAGAGTTTATTTACGAAACTGTAATATTGGCCAAATACACGATAGAGCCTTCAAAGGGCTTACTAATTTAGTTGAATTAGATCTTTCCCAAAATTTACTGACGCAAATACCTTCAAACAGTTTCAAAGACGCCCCTTTCTTAAGGGATTTAACGTTGGCACAAAATCCAATATTAAAAGTACATTCGAACGCCTTGAGTAATCTAGGAAGCGTCATCAAACTCGATTTGTCAAGATGTGACATCAGAGATATAGCCGCAGACGCATTTAGAAATTTGCGATCCTTAGAGACTTTGAAACTGAATCATAACAAACTGCGTGACTTACCTTTAAGTTCGTTAGAAAAGGTAGAAAAGTTGAGAGCTATCGATTTATCTGATAATCCTTGGACTTGCGATTGTCGGCTGCGTGAGCTTAAGATGTGGTTAGCAAAACATAAGTTGCTAACAACTCCAAGTTGCCTCAGCTCCGACGAGGCTGGCTAACCGGGCCTTTTCAGAACTTCCCATTGAAGAGTTTGCGTGTAAACCGGAAATTTTACCAGTGAGCCGACACATTGAGGTCGATGTTGGCGAAAACGCTACGATCACTTGTCGAACGGAAGCTATTCCCAGAGCTAACATCAACTGGTACTGGAATGGTAGATTGCTTCTAAATGGGTCTAATTTTAACTCACATCAAAAGATATTTATTTTCGAAGAAGGAGACATCAAAAGGAAATCAGTGTTAATACTCACAAACACGCAAGAATCAGATTCGAGCGAATTTTATTGTGTAGCAGATAACAAAGGTGGAAATGCCGAAGCCAATTTCACAGTGCACGTGACCCAGATGGCGGCTGGAATGGCATCTTTGGGAAGCGCACAGATTGCAAGCCTGGGAGCCGCATTGTTCTTAGTCATTGTTGTCATTTCTTTAGCACTTCTTATTTCATTTGTGCGATTTCGACCTGTGCCGACTTGCGAAAGCAAAACTCCAAATACACTCGACCGTGTCGTATCTGGAAATGAAGTGCATCCATCAGCGACAGACAGGCCACATGTAGCAGTTTTAGCTAACCGACAAGAATCGACGAACTATAATGATCCAAAATGCAACCCAGTTTTTAAACCGCCTAGAACTAATGACATACCATATACTACCAACCATTATGAAGGAAGAGGAAGTGTGGTAACTGCCGGCGGGCCGGTGGTGGTTTCTCCTACAGTATCGGCGAGTATTGATCCCGATCTTATCAATGACACGAGGCCAGACAGCGGAGCTCGGCCTGGGAGCGGCGAGTACGCACGTGAGGCTTCGGACTCGCTATACCCGTCCGGTCTCTGGGACCAAATGAAAATGAATCAGGCGAGTAACCTTTCCCGTGCGATCAGCTCGGCGATACCCGCGTACTACAATGACCGCACGCCTATAATTGAAAATTGTAGCGTGGACGGTTCGCAGGAGGAGTTGGGTTACATGAGCCGCACGTTCCCGCGGTCTCACGCGGCGTCAGCAACAACGGTGCCTGCAGTCCCGAGCGGTGACGCGCCGTACCCACCAGACTACGGGTTGCCGGTGGGCGCCCGGACGCTGCGAGTATGGCAGCGCGCGCCGCCCGTGCTCCCACCGGTGTCAGCACTCAAACGGGTACTCACCATCACCAGGCCTTCTGCAGAAGATGGTTACCAAGACGGCTGTGCTACCGATGTGTAGGAAGTTCCAAGGACTCATAGTTACATATCCCAATGACATGTCACAATTGTACATTTGTATGTTGTAAGTTAGGAATCGTCTATACGTACGGTATGTGTAATCTATACCTACACAGGTTGTTAGTGTAATATTTTTTGTATTATATTATTTATTTAGATAAAAATAATGGAAAGTTACATTGGATCCCAATGTGAAGGGTCCGCGACTGATTAGTTGAAGGATGTAAGTGTAAATTAATACGTGATATGGAAGGTATTGTTTATGATCGCCAAATTATTTAAATATTGACTATAAATACTTATATCGTGTTAAAGTTCACGTAAGATGTTGCATATAATAAAAATAATAATACCGCGTAAGAGTGACATGTTTGTTTAGAGCTATCCAAAGATTTCGAAATCCCCCTGAAAGTAAATATGATTAATATTGTAACGCACGATAAATGTTATTTCATGTGCGACGATAATGAATGTGTAAAATTTATGTTAAAAAGAGTTTTAGAAGTTAATTGGAAGAATAATAAAAAAGGCGATTGTGAAAATTATCTTTGGTTTTATCTTCTTCTACCTTTAGTTTGCGTTATATTATGAGTTCAGCGTACGAAAAATCCAACGAAATGCACAACAACTTTTAATCCGCAACCCTTGTTGGTGGGTTTCGCTTCCAATTTTAATGATTTACTTGGGACTATATTTGTGTCCAAAGCCGTTCTAATACCTGCTTATTGTAAAAGGAGCCGTTGGCTCGGAGACAGAAAAAATAAAAGCTCAAGCTTACCTCCCAACGCACCGGGGGAAAACCGGTTAGCGTTATTTCATTTCCGTTCAATTCACTTTTTTTATAACCATACCTAAAGCGGGTTCAATGGAGTCCGGAGCTCTTCGGAGGATGCACAGCTTATATAAAAAAGGTTTCTGTAATGGGAATTCTTATGACGTATTTTATGTACTTAAGTAGGTCTACGAGTAAAAAAAATATCTGTTGTACAAAGTCTGAATAAACATTGACTTCTTCGGTTTTTTTTCGAACTACTGCTGTTAGCAGCAGATGGTCTTTACAGCTTCACCGAGTAGTTGGCGAGCGCAGATGACTCTCAGCCTTAAAGGTATTCGATATATTTACGAGTTGTATTGAAGTGAAGATTTTCAAAGAAAAAAACTTTAATTGTAATGTGTTTTAAAATATTTTCTATGACTCTCACCGTTTACCTTTGCTATAAACTTTGCCATAAAGATGAAAGACTGCGATTTAAAATAAACGTAGTCTCGCGATTATAATCTTATTTGCTTACTGAACGCGCTTTCTTCTCGTGTAAGCGGAGACTTTTGTCGACGATAATGATGTTTGGGCACATCATGGTTAACAATGGACTCAGATCTTGATTTTCGAGTGAAAATTTTCAATTGCATACTTATTCATAAGTACACCTTATTGTTTATTCCGCCAGTGTTTTTTTGTTTAAAGCTAAAATATAACCAAAGACGTAGATTCTATAGGAGATTTACAAAAAACTAATTTTTAGTATTGTTATTCACGAAACATTTTATTTTGATGGCAAATCAAAATTGATATACATAAATATATATTTGAACTGCGTTTTCTTAATATCTAGCATAAAGCAAACCTGGTGTCAGTTTGATTTCGTAATAATTATTTTATTTTTAATTAATAATATAATTTGATGAAATGCTTAAACTTTTGTACATCATATGAGTTGAACAATCTGAAGCGTAACGTGAAGATTTTACTTCATAATTTTTTGTATCAAGTACGAGTCGTTGACCCTTGAATTATTTTAGTCTGGTCAGCACTGCGTATATTCTAAACGCCTTAGTTTCTCAGTTAAGACAATATTTTCTTACACCTATCTTTATCGCGGATTATCATCCGTAACAAAATGTAAAAACCGTCCGTAAAAGCAAAATGTAATTTATCAATTACATTTTGTTTTTTAAACATGCATAACTTTCCTAAAGATTTTGAGAAGATGTTGATTGAATGTTTGTAGTATGTCGTACCAGTATAGTGTTTTATATTTATCAATATAAAGAATAATATTTATGTATTGTGTTCACCTGGGTGAATTAAGTTTACTGCACCAATAATTCAAGACACGATTATGATGCTTGTTTTCTCATGACAATCAAGTACGACAGTTTCTTTGAAAGAATTAAACTTTGTACAAATAATTTATTCTATTCGAATGACTGGTCCATATTTTACATTATATTGTTCATACAAGTTGACTCCGAAAAGATACAGTATTCCTTCGTTTTAATAATGATCTATACTTATATTATAAAGCTGAAGAGTTTGTTTGTTTGTTTGAACGCCATAATAGTCTCCTAATTACTGGTCCGTTTTGAAAAAATATTTTAGTGTTGGATGGCTTATTTATCGAGGAAGGCTATAGGCTATATATCATCACGATAAGTACAAAAGGAGTGTAACAGCAATGAAGAATGTTACAAAATCAATGGTATTCTTTTTCCGCAAGGAGTTTCCGCTGCGTAAACGGTTCAAGTTTCACAAAAGTCATGTATAACAGTATTGTTCCCCTTAAAAGTTCTAAAAAGTTAGTTCCCTAAAACTTTTTTCAAAACAAATTCGTTCTAAAATAATGCATTATTTGAAAAGGTGTTTTCATAAACAAGATCATTAATCCTCATCCAAATAAATACGTAATGTATCACATGTGTTTAATTCAAAACAAATTGCCTCTTACATCATTCGATTTAATATCTTAGGATATATCGCAGTTTTAAAACACCTAGATAAACGAAATCTTTCAGTGGGTTTGAATAACTATCCTTTCGTTTACCTTACCACTATAAAAGTAAAGGCTATTGCTGGACTATTAAGAGCGTTATTATATAGTACTTGACCTAAGTATCATCATCTCAGCTTATTATACGTCCCCCCCCCACGTCCATGAGGGCCCGATGCAGATTGAATAACTTCACGCATAATCGTTAAATTCTTAGTAGGCGTGTGCAGGTTTCGTCACCCTGTCTCCCTTCAGCGTAAGAGCGTCGGACATCCGTACATATAATATCAACAATTCGAAAAGATATTGGTAAGTATTTGAACCTACACTCTCCAGATCAGAAGGCAACAGTCCACACCAATTAGCCATCACTCACCGACGAGTAATTAGGTACCTAAGTAAAAATGTATCACAATAAAAAAAAAAATCAATAAAATTAATTCCAAAGCAACAAAAAGGCCTCAAATCTCGCTTTAAGAATACCAATCAGATAACAAGCGTCTACGCTTCACTTGCCTAATACAATCTTATTCAATTATTGTCAAGTTTTAAGTTAATAGTTCAGAAAGAAGTAGTTATTTAATTTTATCGTCATGTCATAACAGATTACACTTAAACTGTGAAATTTGCAAATCTATTTATTTAAAAGCAAACAAGGCAAATTGAGAGCTAACTATCTGGTAATAAGAAAAAACATAAACTGATTTATCGATAAGTTGCAATTATGAGAGTTAACCATCGCTACATGTATGTCCAAGTTGAAACTAAGTAAAATATCAATAGGTATTCATATTATAATTTCGTAATAGCATAAATAATTAATTTTAAATGGCTCTTTATAACGTTAAATGAAAATTCAAGGTTTAAAAATAAAAAAAGAAGATACTGAAATGTAGGTAATGTACATGTGAATGATACTGAATGATTGTGAAACTCAATTTCGATTCGAGCTGAACAGCACAAATTCGGGGTTGTGAATGATATTAAAAGTCTACCAAATCGTGGTCCGATTTTCGCTATTTTTGTTCGGAGTCTAACACGTAGATAAAACAGATAGCATTTCGTTTGCAACTTGCATATTTCATATTGAGTTACAAAGCAGAAAATGTTTTCAAATTTAGTTTCAGCTTGCTGAACGCTTTTAAAGCATTGATAAAGTAGTTATTTTTTTGATCTTGCGTAGAATATTTCATAAGATAAAATTAATTAAGCTAGCGTAATTACAAAGGGCTTTTACTCTTTGAAAAAGTCGAACATCATAAAATGATATATTATGTCTACATATTATGATGCTCTTACCATACTCGTTCCATATTTTTTTGTTGTAGATTAGTTTCGTTGTGCATGAAGCTTCATTGATTTTTTTTAAAAAACGTACTCTCTTTTAATGGGCCGGCAACGCATTTCTGACACTTCTGGTCTTGCAAATGTTTATAGGCTGCAGTGTCACTAAATCAGGTGAACCGTATAACCGTTCATCAAAAAATTGCGGAATTATAAGATACACGGCGAATGACCACATAAATATTATATCAAACATTTTTAGGTTGTTTGCTCCTTATATTTATTTAAACTTTATGCACCGGAATACAAAAATAATAATACATTTTTATTGTTATCAGTTCTACAGTAATAGGTATTGTAATGCAATATATAGTTACTTTCGTTTATTATCTATCGTATATTAACACCTATATGTAAATGTTTTCCAATATTTTTTCTTATTTTCTTAAGTTATTCAAATCAAATTAAGAAACTTTCACATACTTTTCAACCTGTGGTAGATTTTGGAAAAAGTAAATAAAAATGTCTTGTAAAATTACTTCGTAATTTATCGTATTACAAAGTTAGATGGCTAAAGGTGTTCGCTGCACTGCGGGTAATTTAAAGAAGCAATCTCAATAAATGTAAAGTTGCGGTAACTTATATGGTAAGTATATAAGCGTTAATTATGCAGCAATGTAAAAGCTTAGCAGAAATCATTGTGTTAGCTTAAAAATATATATTTTTTATCTCCACAAATTAGTTCTTACTTTTCTGATCTATTTAGTTATTGTCAGAAAACAATTTTAAAATGTATAGTTTTACTTTTAAACAAACGTTGACAAAAAGGAATAAATGAAGAAAACCTTTATTCTAAATAATTGCATGTTTATAATAACTTACATTTTTGCTAAGTGATTCGTCGCTTTCTTGGACTCTCATGGAGATGATTTCCGATGTACCAGATAGAGCATATTCCCAAGATATGATGTTAATAATAGACTTAACATACAAAGTCTCAACTCGATACCTACTTTAATTTGACGACCATTTAGTGTTGCGGTTGAGACGTCGGCTGTAACACCAAGGATTCTGGGTTCGATCCCCGGGCAGTACAAACATTCGTGTGCATGAACATGTCTGTTTGTAATGGTCTGGGTGTTTTCTATGTATAGTTTGTATGAGTAAAACTAAAAATCATATAAGTATGTTTATCCATTGATTAAGTACACATATTACAGGCTTCACGCTTAACTTGGGTCTAGATGGTGCTGTATGAATGTCAGTGAATATTTATTTTATATTTATTTATTTAATACTTTAGATTTTATTGCTATCTTAAATGCACTGATTTTGGCACTGATACACTGATGATCATCAAAATGTTCGGATACTTCCTGAAGAGCCAAAAGCTGAAATTTAGTATGGTATGATAATAAAAAGTCACCAAGGCATTTGGTATTAGCTTGCCGAATTACGGCAACACATAAATAAAGCACATACAATTTAAGCAATCGAAAATATCTGAACCGAACTGATATAAAAAACCGTTTGAGTACAAATAAACATACTGCAATTGTTTAGTATTTTTATTGTTTAGTGCAACACAAGCTTCACGTTTAACTTGAAACTTGATGCCGGTGTGTGAAGTCAGTGGATATATATTTATTAATAAAGGTTCCGGTACTACGCATTATCGGAATTAAAAATTTCACCCGATCTTAAATTAAAATTCATCATCATCCCATTAAACGTCCCTACCGAGGGGCACGAGCCTACCCGAAATGGGTGTGTATAGGCCTTAATCGTCCACGCAGGTCTAGTGCGGGTCGGCCGACTTCACGCACAGCCTTTGAATCTCTTCGCAGGCATGGGCAGGTTTTTTCATAATGTTTTCCTTTGCCTCAAGAGCTTCGAATAACGTACATATAATTTCGAAAATTCGAAAACTCATTAAGTAATACATGGCGGAAATTGAAACTGCGCCCTCCAGATCGGACGGCCGGCAACAGTCCACACCATTGAGCCACCGACGCTCTGTCTCTGAAATTAAAATTAATAGGTACCACATATATTTAGTAATTGAGGGAGGCCTATGTTCAGCAGTGGACATCATGTGACTTATATGAAGATGATATAAGTATATAAGCGCTTTGCATTTTGTCGGATTAAAACCAGTAGTAATTGAAACTAGTATGAGTATGTTGAGGCTATAATAGAAGTCTTATTTTGTGATTGTCATATTGATGAAGCTAATTACCGCTTGAAAGCCAAATCGGCCTTGATATGGCTTTTGTATGAATTCCTTCTGTACTGGTAATGTGTCCATCACAATTTTAACATTATTAATTCAGCCTTTCTAAACTCTGTTGTATAAAGTGTATTATTTAAGCTTAGGCAAGTAATATTTAGAACTATACAAAGTAAAGTTGGTGTTGTACCACATGTACCTACGCAATATTTCGCCGTAGATTTTGTACTATTAACAAATATAATTACTTGCTATTTTTTTAACTGCCTCGGTCCAGGCCATAATCTTAGGATTATAGTCGATAACCTATTTATCCGCATTGGGTCCGCATAGTAGCTTAAAACAATCTCCCCATAGTCATGCTGTGTGGGAAGACCCATTCAAAGTTGGACTTTAGGATATTGATGATTTGTTTAAATGGCAACGCTTTTAATTAATGTACACGTTTTTTTATAACTGGGTACGGTCCCCTTTGATATCACGATGCCTCTTGGTCAATATTTTAAAATAACATATTTTTTCAACTTCTTAGTGTTTTTTTACGTTTTAAGGTAAAATCAAGGAAATCCGTAGATCTCCTGGTAGTAAATGCTAATTTGCATACTAATACAGCTAGGTTTGGTAAAGGTAAAGAAGTCCAATTCAAGTTTGCTATCCGCGAGAGCCTCGTTTGCGATTCGGCAGAATGCATAACAAGCAGGTGTGGTTAGCTTCCCAAAAATGATTTGTAAGACCCTTGCTATCCATACTACACATAAGTAAATAAATGCTTAAAAAGGTTTTAGTACCAACTATCCAACTTGGCCGGCTTAATTTCGAGAGGGATGCTAGCAGGAGGATTCAGTTGGGCTGGGCGGCATTCGGCAAGTTACGTCAGGTCTTCACCTCGATGATTCCGCAATGCCTAAAGATAAAAGTCTTTGAGCAATGCGTCCTACCCGTACTAACAGAGACATGGACACTGACTGCGGCATTGGTTCACAACGCACAATGGAGCGAGCTATGCTTGGGGTCTCACTGTCGCACAACTGATGGCCGTTGGAGTTGGAGCAGACGAGTTCTGGAGTGGAGACAGCGTCTTGGCAAGCGTAACGCCCTCCGGCACGATGGATCGACGACTTGCGAAAGGTCGTTGGTGGAGGCTGGATAACAAAAGCGGAGGACCGGGATATCTGGCGCAAAATGGGGGACGCCTATGTCCAGCAGTGGACTTTGATAGGTAGCATAGTTAGTTATAGTTAGAGGCATAGACACTGAGACACTTAGAGAAGGTAATACATAATTCAGTTTCGGTAAAATAACTAAGCTTTTTAAAACTGTTTTGCACACAAAGATCTAAGAAATATTTAAATAACTACAAGTACTTAGTTCACTTTAAAGAAATAATAGTTATAATTGCCTTGATTTCTTTATGGTATTAAGTATGGTCTAAGTATTTTATGAAAACAATTAAATTGGTGATTTTAAATTCACTTTTGAAGGAGTAACTATATATAATACGCGCGCGTTGTGATCAGAGTCTGAAAAATGGTTTTGACACAGATCGTCGTTTCCGCAAATTATCATCGCAAATATAGGTAATATTCACAGCTGAACACTGTCGCAACTGGTCACTTTCGCAAACGGTTATCTTTGCAGAATGTATTTATTTTCATGTCGGCATTTTAATGTATTGGTATAGTACTTTAAGTATGAAGATACACGTACAATCAAAATAAAACGAATAGTCATATATATAGAATATACTATAGGAGAAACACAAATCGCGAATGTCATTCTGCGAAAATGACCGTTTGCATAAATGATCAGTTGCAAAAGTGTCAAAATTTTCCTCCCTTTCAAAGTCAAAGTCAAAAGCTTTTATTTGCGAAAACACAGTACATATTTAGGTGATATTATATAACATAGGCCCAGTGTGTTAGCCTGCTCGCAGGCATGCAAACATAAAACCTAACAAAAAATTATTAGATTTTTTTTTAATGAAAAATAACGAATTAATATCATTCTTAATAATTGTTATAGTACATATAAATTCTATTAATTCATCGTTATGTCAGTTTCATAATAATGTAAATAAAACAAAGATTCAAAGAAATATTAAATTAAAATTGGCGATCCATATATTCCTTAACACTAACACTTTCTAAAGTAAGCAACGGACTGGTGGTTCTGTCGGCGGTGCAATTGTCCATGAAAAACAGTATTATTATTAGCGTTATGTGAACCGTCTGCTCATGCACCAACTTATGAAAATTAATAAATATTATAATGTATTTGTAAATCACCTGCCTCCGTTGGCTAGAAGCCGTAGTGCTAGGTTTAGATCGCTACGTGATCCGGCGGTTGTGGGTTCGAATCCAAAAAACCAAATAGTGAAGGTCACTTTAAGAAAGAAAATTGATAACTGAATAAAAAATAAACATGATTCTGTACTTAGGGGGGTTGGAGAGGGCACGTTAAGTCTTAGGTCCATTGGCATTCCAATCCAATTCACATTCCAAACCAATCCACATTTGGCCCGCATGGTGGGTTACGGTCCAATCTTTCCATAGCTATGCTTTGCGGGAAGGCATATACTCTGCAATGGGCCGTTATATGCTGTTGGCGCGACGCAAAGATTTTAGGGCACAGAATTAAGTTATTTCACTGTTCAGTCTTGAATACAGCTTTGCCAAAAGATTAACAGAGGCAAAAAATCACCCACGCAAACGCTCTTATACACGATATCTACATTCTTAACCTTTTATAGACAATGGAAATATCCTGTGTCAGTTAATAAAAAGATCCATGCTTGTGAAGGTATCTTACATTCAATTAAACAAATTAGTCCACCCCTGGAAAGTCTCGCCATATTATGATATTCCAGTTCTACCAATTCTAGCGACCTTTCACAAGTGGTTGTCCTTTGTAGGGCGGTCTATGCTACGCTGCTCAATACACGGTCTCCATCTCAGATCAAATCTGCTCTGGCGGACTTTTATTAAACCTTTACTTTATTCTTAAGTTAAGTTAAGTTGTGAATGTTGTGATGGACACCTTTTTTAAAACACTGATTAGTATTTTACTATTTTAGTAAGAATACATACACACGACGCAGAGTTTAGAAAGCTCCAAGTAAACATGTCCTCTTAAATAAGTTCTACTTTAGTAACTTAAGCATTGAGCAGCTAAATAATCCCGACTTACTCGAGGAACACTTATTTAAAATCTGTGCTACCATGAAATGAGTATTTTGTTGCCCATAACTAATCTGATTTTATTTCGAAAATGAGAGTTATGTGATTTTTCTATTAACGCTAATGATATATGAAAAATGACTTTATGTTACTTGAATGGAACAACGGCATATTGAC
Source organism: Leucinodes orbonalis (assembly GCA_019425675.1). Taxonomy (NCBI): domain Eukaryota; kingdom Metazoa; phylum Arthropoda; class Insecta; order Lepidoptera; family Crambidae; genus Leucinodes; species Leucinodes orbonalis. The sequence goes on from PQWD01014408.1 coordinate 111,543, forward strand.
AATTATTATGTTAACAATATGAAAAGAGTGGCCTTAATTTTTTTTTGTATTCTACATATTCAAAAGAAAAGCTTTCACCTAATATTATATTTAAAATAAACTATTTTAAGTCAGGTTATAAGAATTCCTTAGAATATAGCACCTGCATTGAAAAATAAGCATATTTGAATCACGCTAGAGGAAAGCGTTATTTACACAGTAATTCAAATTGCTTCCCCCAAAATTTAAGTTTAAATAATTTTACAAGAACATTAAACATCTGAAACAAGCAAACAACATCGCAAAAATACACAATTTGGTGCTACCACGAATTCACTTGCTGGTATCGGATTTATTGATGGTGATACACCTCCATTTTTCAGCTCAAAACAGAGGTGTCGAGCCTGGAATCACTTTATTGCATATCGAAACACGAGTCTGCCGTGGTGCGCATGATTGATAATTTAATTAATGGTTAATTCGACTGCCCATGAATCGGCTGCCGAAGCAATTTGGCAAATCGACCGAGAGCGAATCTGTGCTGATCTGCGTTACTGCACATTCATATTACTCATTGTAACAGCGAGCCAGCAATCTGTTCATGCTTCGAGAACATACCAGATGAGCAGCACACCAACTTATGTGACCTACTTAAGATCCAACGTTAGCGAAAAACGTAGAAAATCATGTAAATTGGCAAAATTTTTGCTTCATATCCGATTCATTCGGACCAGTGATTTTTGGTATGGAGCAAGCTAAAGTCTTTCAGGTTTATTGATATGTTGAGTATTTCAAGTATAAGTTGAAATCAATAATTCAGCAGGCATATGATGTGGACAGAGACTTGTCACACTGCATAGGGATGCTATGGGGAACAAACAAGAGGACCCCATGCGTAACATCTATCAAAGTGTTAAATACCCTACAGAGGTAGTCAACCGTTTACTATGGACTAAGAAGCACAGAGGAACTTGAAACAATATTTTCAGTCACCAATTTTCAAAACGCATTAGCCGCTGCGTAGTCGTATCCTTATCATTACACTAGTTTTAGAAATATAACGTTATTGTTTTGTACTGAAAAGATAAACATGCGTAAAATATAACTTACTTTTTATGAAATGCACACAAACAACATACAAAGTTATTTGGAAAGTAACGTTGAATTCAGTATTACTTATTAAATTTTATACCTAGTTGAAAATGTAGTACCAATTACTATGTAGGGGTTCCAGCAATTAATATAGGTATAAAGTATGATCTCAATGTCAAGAGAATACATATTTTACAAGTATTTTTAGAATTAATAATTTAAATTTTTATAAATTAAGAAAAAAGCTCTTAAAATATTCGTTATTATTTAATTTCACTTAATTTTTAGAAAATTGGATTTCGAACCATGAAATAAAAAGTTCTGCCTACTCAAATTGGTGACGCGCCGTTATAATAACGCTATAATAAATAGTTGCTATGTTAAGTAATTCTTAATACACACTCATTTTCAGGGTTCCGTAGCCAAATGGCAAAAAACGAAACCCTAATAGATTCGCTATGTCTGTCTGTTATTTTATTTTATGTTACTTGATGCTGCTGAACCCCCCACGGGCGAGCCCGACTCGCACTTGGCTAATTTTTAATTATGTTTTGTACATTATTAATTAGCTCCATAATTGCTTTAAGTCCAGTTTATAAATATAATCTGATTGTGACACCCGTCCATTGTACGTCCTGCCAAAAAGCCAATTAGGCTCAAATAAGCATGTTACTCCCTCCGTGGTCTAGCAGGCACAGCGTTCGGGTGCATGACTGGATGCAGTGGGATTGAATCCCACGGGGAAACGTCCCTTTGTATTTTTTCTAGTTTGGTTAGGACATTGCTGAATTACCTGACTGTCCGAAATGAAAAATGCTTCCGTGCTTTAAAGGGCATTTTAAGTCGTTGGTTAATACACCCACCAGTTCGGATTGGTACAACGGCCCAATCTGTCCAGGGCTATGCGGTGTGGGAAGGCCTTGCGATTTCAGTGGTACGTTATATGCGTCGTGACGCGCACAGTAATTTAACAGACTGACTTATTATTATCAGTTAAATACGAAAATGTATAAACTCGCAATAACTCTATTACAAATTAAGCTAATAAGTATTTACAAACATCGTGTTAGACATTTCTTGTAAGTAAAAGTCACGGTTAAACTTGGAACTCCCGGACAAATTCACTTTGCACAATTTCCTCTTAGGGGATTACGTCACGGCCCGGCACCATTGAATACGTTTAGGTCCATACACGAACTTTTTGTAAGAAATAAAATGTTACTGGTGTATAAAAAGAAAAATATCGCTGACATTATTTATTTCTGCTCTTTTCTGTCTGCTTTATTTGTAGCAATACATGTATATTAAGTACCTATGTTATTTGAATGAATAAAAACTAAGAATATAACAATCGTTATAAGTCTAGAAGTGAAAAGGCGAAAGTTAAACTTTGACGAACTGTTTCTTCTCGTCACCAATTTAGATTTAAGTTATTTAATTAATAAATTTTAAAAAATATATATCAAAATTAATTATACTTTCTATAGCATAAAAACAACCATAATTATCGTAATAATATTGAAATTATTCTTTATATTTAATAGATAATATTAAGATCGTAGGTGGCTCATTGGTGTGAACTGTTTGTTGCCTTTCGATGTGGAGACTGCAGGTTCAAATACCACCACGCACCAATGTATTTTCAAGTTAATATGTACGTTTATCCGACGCTCTTACGGTGAAGGAAAACATCGTGAGGAAACCTGCGCACGCCTTATAAGGGTTGTGCGTGAAGTCAGCTAATCGGCATCGGGCCTGCGTGGACGACTAAAGATTAATTACCCTTTACGGGAAGGCTCGTGCCCCTTGTTAGGGAATTTCAGGAGCTGATGATGATGATTAAAACTAATAATATACATATACTACCTGAAACACAGTTTCTTTCATAAAAAACTGAGAGCTATTTTTGACACATATTTATTGGCTCCATACGTAGTACGTAGGTATGTGTATATGTATCGACGGATTTTTTTGTATTTTCATTAGCTTTAATATGTTTTTGCGGCTATTTTACAATACGACATTGTAATATTAAAATAATGGTAAATAATTACTATTGGGAATTAAGTGCAGTGAAGCGGATTAATTTGGTGAAATGCGAAACGAATAACAGCCAGCCGACGAGTTTAGAAGCTCAAGTTGTCTTCAGAACAAGTTCAATCGTTTTAGAGTATTTAATTAGAATTAAATAGGGAAAGTTACAATTAAATATCCGATTTCTCTCCCAAACGAAGTGGAAGATTGACAAAAAAAATTGTTTGTCAAGAGTCTCTTCCATTCCATCCCCTTGTCATTCGGTTGCTGACTGAAGAAAAAGTTCATGACGTTTGTTTAATGAAAACATTTGCAGTTGCTATAGTAGGTAGGTACTTGACTTTAGAATCAGAATAAAATATATAAGTTATGGGTAATGGTTCGATTCCCGGGCAGTACATACATTGGAGTTCATGAACACGTCTGTTTGTATCGGTCTGGGTGTATTCTGTGTAAAATATGTTTGTATTTACAAAACAAAGTATTTAAGTGAGTTGACCCGAGTTTAGTATCTATATTAATAGCTTATGATTAATTTGGGACTAGATGGCGCTGTATGAATGTCAGCGGATATTTTATTTTTATTTTATTACTATCATCTTTGAGCTGTACTCAAAACTTATTTTATTAAACAAAGAATAGATACTAACTCTCTAGTGAATAAAAACTTTAATTAAATGCTGACTTGTTAAATAACGAAAACAAGAATGAGTTCTTAAAAAAAATCAGCGATAATATCTTGCCAACTACTGATTCGACATTCAAAATTTAAAAGTAAAAGTATGAACTGATACCTCATTGTATAATATAAAAATGCACGAGCTACCAGTGTTTTGTTTTTGCTTTTTCCCGAGAAAATCTCAGAGAGCACAAACGAGAGCCATCAACCGGCAAGACACCTAACCGCATTATCGGACGCTCGTTCGAGCAGTTGTTTACCGCAAAGTCCGAAGGCTAAACACCCAGGGCCAGTACCCGGATTACTTTATCCTCGCCGGTCAGTTCTCTAACGCTGGAACACCAATTATCACAGTCTACGTCTTAGCCGGGGTACGTTCAGAGATTGCTTGCTTTAAGATCTTTATGGTCTTGTGAAACTATAAAACTGTTAATAACTTTTTCAGCTTAGGAACTCATACGTTTTGTATCTTATAAACACGTTTATTAAGTGTTTATTTTGATTTGCGTAACACATTATTTTTCTTTTTGAATCCGAGAGTTGAGTAAGATATCACCTATTAGATTTATGTTATCAGAATGGACTTATGTCCATTAATAGTTTATTTCTTTCTTTATATTATTTGAATTTTGTGATATATGTATCATAATATTCAACGGAAATTCCAATCTATGTACCAGGAGTCCAGCCAGTGTCTGCTTTTAAACTAATTTATGAGATCACAACATTTTTTATTATTTTTTCGAAAATATTTCGAAATGTTAATAATATCTGATGTGAACTATAATATAGTAATCGTTAACACCTACCAATCCGCGCTGGTATTGAGTAGTGGGTTACGACCCAATCTACCCATGACTATGCTGTGTGGGAAGGCCTGTTCAGATAGTTTGATGATAATGTTGGAATTTATTTACGAACCACTGCTAGAGTCAATCCACTCCATTTTAATAAATTTTAATATCCACTGACATTCACACAGATCCATCTTGCCCCAAATTAGGCGCGAAGCTTGTAGTATGGGTACTAAATAACGGATAATAAATAAATAAATAATCCACTTACATTCACACACCGCTATCTAGCCCCCAGTTAAGCGTGAAACCTATATTATGGGTCCTAAACAACGGATAAACATTATATACTTTTTTGTATATACATACATATTATACTTAGAAAATACCCAGACCAATACAAACCGACATTATTATGCACACAAATGTTTGTGCTGCCCGTGTATCAAACTCAGAATTCTTGGTGTAGTAGCCGACGTCTCAAACATTACATCAAATAGGTCGTCAAACACTTGTTTTTGTACATTCATACATTATATACAAATCCATATGTATTATAAAGCCTTAATTTATACGAGTATCTATAGTATTTGCCAACTGCCAATTGAATAATAAATCATTTTTATAAAGATCCGGAGATTTTTATTATTTCAATGTCCACGTTTACATCATTATTCCGAAACTCGAAAAAATTACAATAAATTATTCAATGTGAATTAGTTATAAAATATAAATCGGATGTAGTTAATAATAAATGACGAAGGTCTTAAAACCTGAAAATAAAAATCTACAAACAATGTCGGTCCAAAGAAATTGAAAGCTTTGAATTATTTTTTACATGGCCATTTTCTTACTTCGGTATTTTGTCGTGATAAAAGAAGAAATTAGTTGAGTATTATTCTAATTCAGTAATGTTGGCTGAGCGTCAATTTTAGCTTATATTAAGGCAATAAAATGATATTTTTGTTGAGCTACGATTTATTTGTTTCTTTATATCTTAGTTTTAAATTGAACTCCCGAATTACAATTCCTATTTACGAGTAATGTGTGGCTGTTATACAATCATATTGTTAGACACTGCCACTATTTCTACAGTTTTTCAGTTTGAATCACCATGATATTACAGGCCTATCAATAAAGAAATACTTTTGCATTAGTTAAAGCTTCATCTGAAATCAATTGTTTTGTTGATAATAAAAGCTTACATTGATTATCTAATTGATAAAAACTCATGATCAATGATCTCCACGCCTGCATTGAATTTTTATTATCTTTGTATGTGTATGTATGTATGTAATAGTACTAGCATTTCCCGCAGCTTCGCTCCCGTCAAAGTCGGGAAAACACGATACCCGTCTCCCGGTTACGAATACAAATATTATTTTTAAGCTACTACTTCTTTTTCATTTTTTGTTAGTGGAAATGATCTGCAACCCATTTTAAGCTTCCCCTTAAAAATTAAGGAACGCTCCATATAAACTTCCATAACAAACAGGCAGACAGACTTTTACATTTGTATAACTATAGACTTTGCGGATTATTCGCATATCAAACAATAATTTATATTGTTATTTAGTATTTATTTAAAATAGAAAATTAATGATACAAACTATAACATTTCGCTGTCATGCAAAAATTGGTAAAGGGAGATTTGGCCGTAACACACTACACAAGCTCAATGAATATTAGTGGGTGGAATAATTGTTCAATAAAGTCTTATACTCACATAAATATAAAAAGCAATTAAATCGAAATACATAATATTATAATATTTATTAACTAATACAATAAAACTGACTCTTCACTTCTTTTAATTAGGTTAGTGATACAACCCAGGTGTGAACAGTGTCGTATTTGACTGTGATTGTTAGTAAAAATAAACGACCTAAATAATGGCGGAGGGTATTTAAAAGGTACAAGGGCGATTATACATGCTATAACGTACTTCCGCACGCTAACCGGACGGTAGAGTGTTTAATTTTGCATGTGCCAGTACAAATATTGTGATTATAAACATCCAAAGCCCTCTCCATTAAGATTATCAGATTACAAATACGACAGTAATAATAATTAATATTCTTGCTTTAATCATATATCTTATATGATATTCTTGTTGAATATTGTTGCTACACCAAATGTATTAGTGATAGTTCTAATACTGCGGTGTACGTCTAAAATAGTCATATGTATGTATAAGTTCTTTTATACCTAATAACGTCGTTTTAATGTATGTGCGTTTGATGTACCTACCTTATTAAATAAACAAATACTTAAATATTAAATCGACCATTAGTTCGGTCTGCTCGGCTCTCTGGAAACTCTATATTTATCTACTCTTTTCAATTCTTAATTTGTTTTTTTTTTAATGTAGTAGACCATGCTGTTGTACAAATAGGTCGGCTTAACCGGATGCCGCTTCTTAGCGATGTATTTAACCAAATCAGTGAGGTAACCTGATGCCAAAATCCTTACACATCCCTCTTCTCTCACAAAATTTTCGCATGCCCTTCCCATTTAATAGGTTGGCAACGCACTCGTTGCTAATCGGAGTTGTGTGTGTTCATGGCTAGCGGTATTATGGATGATATAAATAAAATAATAATAACAAGATGCCACCACGATGGACCAGTACGTGATAGCGCAGGTTCTGTACAGTGTACGCTAGAATTCATTATATCTTTAGCCCAGCCTGTTACCGTTCGAATCTGGGAGCACGGTTGTGTCCCAGATTTGGAAGCCTACTTCCACCCTTCCCCCAATTTAGGGAATGGGGGCGAAATTTATAAGTTTATGAAATTTGTTGGTTGTATACTGAACTTAGATTACATACCAAAAATTTTAATGGTCACCCGTGTGCAGTGAGTGTGTCAGAGACGAAATTGATGTATTTTGGATATGAATAAAAATGTTTAAATCGTCTTTCGTTGAAATCTTATCCTAAGAATATAATCTATCAGGTACATTGAAAACCAACTTTATGAGGGTTCAAAAAATGACGGAACACTTTGAAAAAAGGTAGGTTTGCGTTGTACCAATCACTTAATTCAGATCAGAAACTAAACATTCGCATCACCTACACGACGGTTGCGAAACAGCGAAGCAATACGTATTTACTGATATTATTATGTAGAATTTATTGAAATTAGTATCAGTATAGTTAGGCCGTGTAGATTCAGAAGATTGTCTCTACATGAGAACTGATATTTTTCAATAGATAGCGCAAACCTTATTTGGTCGTCTTGGCAATATTTTCATGTAATGTAATTAATTGGTGGAATAATTCTCCTCTAAAAATATTTATATAGATACACATTTATTTCCTTGTGTATAGTATGATTGCATAGATAAATGGTCCGACGATTCCAAGTGGAATTTAATTTTAGATATATTTTTTTTTACATTAAATAGGCCAGCGTTTGACTACGCCTTGTCTGGTGTTAAACATCGACGATGTCTAGGATGAAACACGCTGACCTAGAAGAAACCTATTTACTTCTCGACTTGACGACCCCAAATTGTATTAATTAGAGACGCCGAGAGAGTAGTGCCCAAGAGCTCAAGGCTACCCGAAATCGGCACGGAAAGAAGGTGTGAGGTCAAAAGGTGTCCGCTTTGTGGAGAAAAACTGAACATAAATAAATATACATTCCAATTTGTACATTGTATTACAAGAAAGCCGTTTGATGATTTATATTATATAAATGGAATAGTGACTATTGTATGAATTCAAATAGTAATTCGGTGTGGTATGTGTCGTGTGGGCGCAGTTCTATTGTTGCGTGGAGAGTCAATAACACTCATGTGTGTGCCTCTTGCGTCAGTTGTAAGACTATATGAGTTTTATAACTATCCTAGTTGGAAATAAATATCCGTAAAAGCTTAGGGCACTTTAATATAGTTGATTGTGATGAGTGCATATATTTCACTAGAATATCATTGAACGTCACATAATTTGTGAATAGTAAAAGGATTTTTCAATTGAGTTAAACTTAAAGCAGTTTTGCTTTATTTAGAATGTATGATTTTAGGTACCAAAGTACTTTATTGATATAACTTTCTAAAAATCTCTCTTATATTCAACCTATCGCAGTCTACTGCTGAACATTTGCAAGCGACCTATCGCAAGTCGTCGGTCTATCGGTCCGGAAGGCGTCCTACGCTATGCTTGCCAAAACGCGATCTTCACTTCTGGACTCGTCTGCTCCAACCAGTTATCATAACTATTAACGCTTATACTTTGACCACTATACGAAGGCTCCTCTTCATAGCGCGTGATGATGGTCATCATGAGTGTTGGTGATAGCGAGAGAAATTTAAAAAAACATACTAACATAACATTATAATGTCACTAGAAAAAATGTAATAAAGTGTATTAAAATTCAAAGGGATCAATTGCCCGAAGAATATTATAAATGAATACATAAAATGTTTAAACATAATTAAATTTACAAGAATTCTCATCACAGAAACCTTAGCCTGCGTATTGGTTAACTTACATCTTGTTAATTAGGCTGATAATAATAATGAATATTGCCAATTTCAAGGCTAAAAAAGATCAGTAATACTTTTAGTAATAATAATGTATAAAATCGTTAGTAAATAAGAGTCTGAACTCATAATAAAGCTCTCTATAAATGTTAAGTAACAAAGTTGCGGTGAACGTAATCCAATTGCATCGGCTCGGAACATTGCCTCTATATCTTGCTCAAAATTCAAATAGAACAAGAACGATTCAAAGACTATTCATGGTTGTGGCTACAAACGCGTAGTTTTATTTTGGCTTTTTCACGAGTTAGTTCCATGATTGTGCCTATCCAGCCCTGACGCGAGCGTTCCCGCGAATTCACGGATAGTGCCGCCCATTTTGAGTGCTTTCGAGTCTTTTTAGTACTGGTTGTAAGAGTGTTTCTAAGTGTAGAGCAATATGAGCAATATGACTATGTATGCACATATATATTTATGTTACTTTCAGAATAGTCTTACGCGTCTTACTATAAGTATCATAACAAAAATGATTTGCATCATTTACTTCCTCCCAAGTTCAATATCTCTATTTAATTCAATGCACCGTATAAATCACTTGATACTTTAGTGTATTGGTATTCTCATTTCGAGATATAAGTCAACTTTACCCTCTTGACATGAAATATACCGAACGATACTCTGGCGAACTTACTATAAATTAATTATAATGTGCATAATAGGATGGGCCAGGAATACTTTGATATTTTATCGCATGTTAAAAGAGTTGAGCAGTGGATTATATTCATAATGTGATGACGAATATAGAATAAAAAAACTGGACTGTGAAAGGTAAAGACAAAGAATCTAAGTCTATTATTCTATCCATCAGGGCTCAATCCATTCACACTGTATGGTATTCCCCCTTAAAAAGTTATCTATAATTAAATACACCACATACAGTGCTAACTATAAATATGTGATATAGTAAGGACCTCTTGAAAGGTGTATAAGCTGGAGACATAAATCAATGTAATATAAAAAAAAAAAATATAATATATGCCAATTTTTAAACTAAATTATAACTAAAATCGTTTATTTTAATTTCTTACATACATTAAACCCTTCGATTTAACTGATTTATAACGGTCAAATTGTTACAACGAATGGGTAATTTTAACGATCTGATATCGTAAAGCAGCCACCGGTCGTGAACATTTTGGAGACGTGTTTTCTTTTTCAGATTTGTACATACAAGTTTACCTTTTTATTTCGGGTAAATAAATATGTTTACGGTCTTGTTTGAATACATACAGCATGTGCCGTATTTATATTTACAAAATGATAATGTATAAGAACTCCATAAGTTTAGTAAGGTAAGTAGAACGGAAAACTATATTTTTTTAAAATATTAATGGGAATGCCAGAAATTTTGCTGCAAATATTGTTATTGTATACTATGATTCAGTTGGATATAGAGAATAAAAGATACGAATCAAAGTGGATAATTACAAATGGAAATGGCAATAAAATTGTACGGAATGCGAATCCACAAAAATATTTTTATTTTTACGTTGTCCTCATTACTCACGGTAAAGCGCATTCTACACATGTGTATTTTGTTGCAAGTAGGAAGTCGTGCTTCAGATATATTGATTTTATAACAAAAACGAGGGGTTGGCTGCACGCGGGGTCAATGCCCCTGTCACTGCAGATTCACCCCGCAATATTGGTTGGGGCTCCCGCGTCACTAATGGAGTACGGACGCCTAAAATATGAGCCCATTCTTCTCTACACACGATGGAAAACATTCGGATGCTCAGAAATCATTTTCAAACTTAAATCTAGCGAGCGCCGGTACGATGTTGAATACTCTCTTCTCTTATAACATGAGGATTTGAATAGGCACCTACGGAACGGTGCTTTAAAATAGAATTTACTTTATTTGATTGAAGTTTGGTTAAAATGGTCAGTTGTTAAAGTGCTAGGAATAGCCACGCTTTTGCTTATTTATACTTACTGAAAAAGTTTTAAACTTTTAATCTGAAATCCATTTTAAGTATGAGTTCTACAAAATAATCATAGAATTACGTAACAGTACACCATGATGAACATTAGCCCCAGTAATTACAGGAATTCTTTAAGCATACAATATAATTGTTTGTAATTTCCTAGTAATTGAAAATATACGACAAATTGACTTATAATAGATTTTTAATTATAGGTAGACTATTATTTTACATCACGTCTTTATTGTGGGCTTTCTACTTTATATTTTGTTGATATATGTTGGCTATGATAATTTCAAGAGTACATTAACGAGTAAGTACATTCCAGTTTATTCTTAGTTGATATGTCAAGTATAAATAAAAGATCAGTTACGATACCCAAGAATACGATGATACGTATAGGAATGTCTGTCGGTCGGTAGTAACTTATTGTAAATATTTTTCATGATTTTTCGTTTGAGCTTTAGCAATCTTAATAATTTAGGATACCATTCAGCAGTTATCTAAGATCTTTATTAGGTGGTCTATTCGTATGATAGGTGTTCATGTCTTGTTAGGTTTTCTTGAAAACAGCTTCTCTCATATTGAAGGTAAGGCAAGGTCGCCAAGGAAGGGAAGGTAAGGCAAGGTTGTAAGGACGTCCACGTATTTTCGTTATCATTATTTTTTTCATTACAATACTTTAAGCTGTTTCTGAAGCTCTGATGTCACATTACGTTGTTACTTATGTTCGACAATAGTGCAGTAGAACTATCACAATAGAAACACACTTAGACAAGCAGAAAATATACATTTAGAAACCCTAACGCTGGATTCTACAGATCGTAGAGGCCAGAATCTGCACTAATAATTGAGGACCCATCATGTCAGAAGCTCTTATGACATATTTTATGCCATAGTTTTTACTCGAGATATTCAATGCCGGTCCTAATGAATCTGGAATTGGCATCCGACAGCGACACCGGTAATGTAAAGACCTACGACTTTCCATTCCTAGAACCTTACAAAACTAGCAGTGATTTATTTAGAAAAACGCCTCCTATAGTAGGAATAGTCAGATATCATTACAGGAATACTACAAAAAGTCCCCAGGCGTAGCACTCGGCGGCAATCAAAGGCTATTCGAAACAAACTTCTGAGGTTCTGTAGTTTATTTAACCCGATGTGAAGGCTTTTGTGGATCTACTAACTGTAAATCAAACTGAAACCAATTTAATATGAAGCTTGTTAACATTTAATTTAATTTACTTATATTTTTATATTATAAGTATGCAAACGCAACGTACTTACAAAACAACACTCACAACTTCGAGCAACGAGTGCGTTGCCAACCTTTCAAGGGGGGGCGGGGTTGTGAAAAATAAAACTGGGAGGGGGAAGGGGCATTTCGTACTCTGGTAACCTCACTCGGAGAAGCAACCCCTGGCCCGTTTCTGAAAAGCTGTAGTATCACACTATATATACATACTCCTTATTATCATCATCTTCGTAAAATAATATTTTCATTCTGTGACCATTTAATATAACTGTGATCTTGTCTAGAGGGTGAGACAGGCAGTGTATTCAATAGTTTGTACAGTAGCAGTTCATACTTTACGTCACAAGTTCATAATTATCCTAAATCATTTTAAGGGTGGGACCCAGAAAAGCTTGCACGTTGCGAAATTCATAGAAAACCTTTTTTTACCTACGTATTGATTATTTACCATAGTTGCAGCCTCCTTTATCTACCTATGTTTATCGTTTATTTTAAGAATATTTTTTTGACCGGCTGACATATTTTTTTCCCCTGACATTCACACAGCGCCATCTAGCCCCAAGTTAAGCGTGAAGCCTGCATTGGTCATTGCATCAATTGATAAATAATTTTGCTAAACACTTTTTATTATTGGTCCATTGATGTTGACTGAAATAAATGAATGAATATTATTAGATATTATTAGATTTTATTACTAGAGTGATTTAACTGTTCTCTATGCACAATCGTAATGTGAATTGTGCATATGTTACAAACTCAATTTCAGTATGGCTGTATGTGCGAAGTCCCGTAGACAGCTTAACTAATAGGCGCAGGGCTCGGGTTCCGTGGATTAATCAGGTTGTGATTGTTAATGATTCCAAATCGTTGCAGCTGGTATTGAGTATAGCATTTATTCTAACTAAGATTGGTTAAGGAATTTGTATGTAATATTTTATTATTTAAGTGAGTTAGACATTAGGAACTCAACATAAACTAATATTGCACGTCCTGCCGCCGAGTAATACGCATAATGCACTAGTGACCCCGAAAAAGGTACTAACAAATTTTTGCGTTGCCAATTTGTGACTTGGTTGCTGAGTCACAGTTTTCAGCAATGTTTCTGCTCATTTTACCCTTCCCGCTTGGAAAGCAACTTTACCAATTGAATAAATTTTTTTGCTCTCTATAACCCATTACTGTGGATTCCTGGTCTCCAGTCTCGTCCTCAGCGGGATATCCGACATAAAATGGAGGAAAATCGGTATGATGTCGGACAAGTGAAGAAGGCACTAACTTATCAATGCTTCTACCAGACTTTTCACTTTTGAAAGGGTACAGTTTGTGCTTGTAAGGTTAAAATAGCTGCAAAAGATGGACAGTGATGTCTAATAACTAACATGATACGAAGTAACCGTTCCCATGGAAATTTGAAAAATTTCAGCTACTTGTTACTACACTGTGTGAGTTATGTTTATGTTATCAAGTGTACAAGTCTGCCAGTATGCTTACCTGATGGTAAGAGGCTATGACAAAATATCATTAAGTAATATAAATACCCAGACAGACAGAGATACACAGCGCTCATATGCTAGGCTACCTAGCCCCAACTGCAACGCCCTAAGCCAAGGTTGGCGGCTCACTCTGGGACACTCTTAGGCTCGTTGTATAAAACTTTTGGGCAGAGAGCCATCTACGCTCACCAATTGTCCGGTGAAGCTGTTAGGCCACCTGCGGCAAACAGCGGTAAGACATTAAAAAAAAACTTTCAAGAGGTATTTAGCCCCAATTTAAAAACTATTATTTTTTGTAAATGCCTTAGTACGTAATATACATCGTTACAGACAGACCAATACAAACTATAATTTGTACTGCTCGAAGACCGAACCCTTGGTATAGTAGTCAACTTCTTAATACCTCAAGGGTGAAGAAGTAGAAAGAAAGAAAGGAAGAAAGAAATATTTATTCTGTGGCAGTCCACAATAGGGTCAATGAATAACAATAACTGATAAATAGTTATTATTTTACAACAATTCGCACAGCACCTGAGACATCAGATGTTAGGTTTCTATACCTAGTAATTTAACAGACTTCATGCCTCCTATTCCGAAATACAATTCTGGGCGTCCCCCTTATAAGGTGGTTACTAGAATGATGTAATTAATTTGTTTTTTCAATCAATGTAATATTTGCTCTTCGTTGATATATTACTAACAACTAAATAACGAATGAAATGTATTTGATATTTGGCGCATTACAATCGATACTCTTCCAATAAATATTTTGAAGGCAAACGTATCTGCCGAAAGCATTCAGACAAGTTGAATTTTTGGAACGAAACTATTATTTTCCTGAGAAATTAAACAACTGGAAAATGTTTGCTCCAACTTGGTAAATTATTGGGTTACATATACTGTTAAACGGTTACGTGCATACTATAAAACATATAAAAAAGTAATTAGAAATCTCGACATCATTTCTATACATTGATACCCCACATGTGTGGCATTAATTATTTTTTAGTTTTTGTTTAAATTATGGAGAATCCCTAAAGAAAAATTATGCAAATGTTTTTTTTTAAATTCTTGTTAAAATCTTAATGCGGTTTATACAATACATACTCGTATACTCACAAAGTTTCGGACAGAGAGACAGACAAACATGACTAAGCTATAAGGATTTCGATTTTTACCATTTGGCTACGGAACCTTATACATGAAATGATGTTTCTCTTAATATCGTTTACACTTTGGCTCTAGGCCTTCAGTTTGTACTCACAATGCCCGCGTCTAACCCAGTTTAACGTTTCAGAACGACTTTTGACAGCTTTGATCGCTACCACAAGCGTAGCGCGCGCAGTTACAACTAGATATGGTGGTTTCCAGTTACCGCATATTTTCACGGAATCATTGTCAAAAATATTGGTACAAACAAATTAAAAATTGATGATATTTGTGTTGTACTCTTGGACACCGCAGCAAAATTTTTTGTGTTCTCGTAATTTGGTTTCATATCCACATGTATATTTGTGTTCATATCTGTTGAAGACTCTCCAGGAGACGTCAATCATAATATTTTCTGATTTCGTGAACGTAATTAGTTTAAATAATATCAGCTATTTTATAAAACGGTATTTGAAAAGAAACAAATTTGTAGTAAGGAGTAAGTTTCAGATATTGATCCAATTTCAATATGTATATTATGTTACAAATAGTTTGCTAAACATAGTATGTATTATAATCAAGAAAAAAATACGTATAAAAATGTAGATTATATAATCATTCATTGTTCATGTTGTTTACAATAGTTTTTCAATTTTCCATGAAATATTTGTGTTTATATTTGCTAATTAAATCAATCAATCAGCCTTTAATTTCCTACTGAAGAGAACATGCCTTCCCACTCAGCTTGGCTAATGTGAGGTTGGTCGTAACCTACAAATCTAGTGTAGATTACTGGGTGATTGGACAATTTAAGTTTTTGTTGTGTTATGTTTTTGTTCTTGAGCCCAAAACGTAAGAGTTACGTTAGTGTGTTAATATTTCTGATCTGTATCATACAAAATCTATATGTCATGAATAGACTGTGGATTTACTAATGTAACTGTACTTTGGAGGTCGAAAAAAAACCAAAAATGGACTTTAAAATAAATTTAATCTGGTTCCCAAGGACTATGATTCAAGTGGGGTCAAGCGGACACTATGTTTATTGGGTATCGCCGAGTACTCAACCAGATTATTATTAGTGTCTATGAATAACGTCATCTTCACGGGACCTAAAACTTTTTTTTTCATAAGTTTGTTCTTTTCTATATAAAGAAACATTACAAACTTTTTGTTTACCACCCGTCTCCAGTATGTTTTAAGCGTATAATATGTGCAATTCGTCTTTGGAAACTTTAAAAACGCTAATATGTTACTATATTAGCTTATTATGTACCTATGAATTGAAAATAAAAGCTGTTTTCCATAATAAATAAAAAAGAATAATAATTACAAGCAAATCCTAAGTTTTTTATAAACTTAAAATAACATTTAAGTTAATTAAAAATCTATAAATAGCTCTTCGAATGGAATTTAATTCGAAAATTTTAAAAATGCTAGTGACTTACGATGAGTTCTTGGCCAAAGCGGACTCTGTACCGTTCTCGTTTATAGTTTTTTATGATAAACTGTTTAAACGCACCGCAAAAGATTGAATCATTCACAATGTTTTTACATATGGGCCAGTTTTTAATTTAAAACATTTAATGCGATAAAATGTCGGTATATAATATAACTAATACATATATTATAGGAACATAGTCTTCTCTTCCTTATGACTCTTATTAATTTATTAATATATCCTTTATAATAAACAATGCGAAGTTCCGAAGTTTTCTATGCGAAAATTTCACGGCTTGTACATAACTAACTTACTCCGTTAAAATGTTATATAACTTTGAATATACAATATATTTCTTGTATCGATCTCTACGAACCTTCTCATGACAGATGCTGTGTTGAAAAAAAACCAATGACTGTAAATATAATACAAGATTCATTACGAAATTTCCATTTTTTTTTAATTTACCGTAATGGAATCTAAGAATCTTCCCATCTGGAGGGCGCAGGTTTGAATCCCGCCACGTATCAATGTGTTTTCGAAATTATATGTATGATATCCAACGCTCTTACTGTGAAGGAAAATATCGTGAGAAAGCCTGCGCATGTCTACGCAGAAATTGAAAGGATGTACGTGAAGTCGACCAAGGGGCCCGCGTGGAAGACTACGGCTTATACTACTTTAACGGGTAGGCTCATGCCCCTCGGTGGGGACGTTTTCCGAGCTGTTGATGATGAACGAAATCTAAACATCGTCAGTCCTAGACTAATTCACATAACATATTACGGTATGAGGACAATCATAACTATCCAAATTAATATTAAGGCTATAATGATGTATTTTGTGATAAAATTATATATATAAAATAACTTCACCGGATCGGAGCCTTAACTATGTTTTAATATTTTTTTGAACAATCTATATTATATTGTCCAAGACTAATATGCTGTGTAAGCTTCATAATTGTAAAGTTTCATCAAAACTTATGTAGGTTTTTATGGAAACCAAACATTCTTTAACCCTATCATACATTTCTTCAAACTTCCTCATCCCATCATAGTTTCAGTAGGATAAGATTAAAGTTCTAGTTAGATACATGGAATAATCTACATTAGAACCAGGTTTCATCACTGTATCGATACGACACGTTTTATAGTGCACTGGAGTTTAAAATCCTGTGAGCTATTGCGCTTTTCGATTCCATTCTGCCTGAGTGGAGCCTAAGAGCTAACTTGCCTTTTGATCCTACCAACTCAGAGGACTTTTGTGCAACAACTTCACATGTATTGAAGATATGTGCATTTTTCTTGTGTTTATTACGACATATACGTGTTTTTTGAAAAAGCTTCAGGCTTCAGGTGATTCGATGGTCGTCGATTTTGAGTTATAAATGCGAAGTAAAATTATCTTTCTGTCTAATCAACGTAACCGTATGGATTTCAGATTTAGAAATATTTAACACAAAAAACCGTTAATTGGCAAATAATTCAACGAATTCGTAAAATAAAAATGTTTATACACACACTTCTTACTTTAAAATGCGTTAAAGTAAGTGATTTCATGTTATATTATTTATATTTTTATGCAGGATAAATCGTTAAATCTGCAGGAAAATATTAATTTCAATTGTGTCTTACACACGTTTGTTTGCGCATTTTTTTCCGAAATAACTGTTTGGGTTTAGAGAGAATACTTGACGGCAGCGCGGGCAGCTAAAACTAAAAAAAATCTAAAAATAAAATTATAGTCCCAATTTTTTGATAGCTTCAAACTAAATAGGCTTTATTGTTCAGTATATAACTAAACGCAATATATTTTTATTCAAGCATTCGTAAGGATGTTATATACATACATACTCGTACGTTAGAAGTGCATTATTATAACCAATATACTTATAATATAATTTTAATTTATGAAAATCTATAAACCAATATATGATACCAATTAAGTTCAGTTCCCTGAATGCGCCCGTGAACTTATTTCTACGTGACTCAGTTTAATCATATGCAACTGCAAGTTACCGTAGTGATTGAAATAAGATAGCAATTGAGACATTGTTCTCTCAAAGTGTAAAGAATTTGCATTTACGCACACGAATGAGAAAGCAATATGTTGTCTTCTTTGACGTAATAATAAAGAATTCTTTTGTCGCACTTAGGTCCCATATAAGCTTGCAATTATTTAATTTATGAGAACTTACTTTTGCAGAATTTGATAAATTAAATACCTAACTGATAAAAGTTGATATTATTACCCATCGAATCACGCATACTTTCTCTCTCATAAGTTCAAAAGTTTTACCATATTCGTCAGCATAATACATTTTGACTAGAGCAATCGTTAAACAAGTTCTTTCATGCTAATTTTATTATAAGAATCAAAGAACTTATGTCATAAATTGTTAACCAGCTAATTTAGTACAGTAAAAATGTGCATAAAATTAAATTATCGGTATTAAAATAAATGACTAACTAGTAGTTAAAATATTAGTCCGCGTATGATTTTTTCGCCATAATAATGTCAGTAACTAATTTCAAGTTTTCCCAAGATATAGATTTGACCTTTTTCAGTAAGAGATACAAATGTACCAAAAAATATACACATATGATTTTGTAACTAATGTCATCAATGGCAAGAATAATGTTCACTGAATACTTTGTATATATTTTTGAAATTCTAAGCATTTCGATAAAGTAATGAAGTATCTACATTTTAGGTATGCAAAACGCGAATCGGGAACAATCCACTCAAAAAGAATAAAATATATGTGTATATGACTTGTTGAATTATACTCCGTAAAATATGTTCGCACTTTTACATCGTTTGTACGAGCCTCACACAGTGTCCGTCAGTATTTGTTTTTAATCATCGAAATTAAATTTTACTGGTGTTTCAGACAAATACAATTTTATACTTGTCGATTGTATATCGCCATCCTGTGGAGGTAAGTTATTTATTTATCTATTTAATCACTTAACGTTTCGTATGTTATCGCGGGAACAACTATGAAAAGGAAATTAAGTGAGAGAAGTAGACCAAGTGCGCACACAAACAAACATGATACGATCATACGTATTCAGTTTAATATACATGACACAACTAGCTATTGACACAATTGCATTTATGAAATAATTTAATCATATAATAGGTATATATTGACAAAAGTTATAGAAATAAAGTTCAAAACCAAAAAGTACGTCTTATTAAAAATGTGGAATATGCAAGTGCTATACTATAAATGCTATGTACGAGTATGTAAGGAATTTGATATGACTGCAGAATTCCTTATGTCGAGGTTTCCTCAGATTAACTGCACTAACAGAGAAACAGAAGGAAAAAATAGACTTATGAGATGGAAATTCATTGATGAGATGCACTCAGCAGAAATCTGCAAGCTACAACATCTGAGTGTCGATCGCATTCTAAAAGATAAATCACACAAGTTAATCATATCAGAATAGTCATTCATTTATTTATTTATCATTACAGTAGAATTCCGATTATCTGAACATCGATTATCCGAATATCCGATTATCCGGACTCATTCGTCTGGCTCTAATTATTGTGAATTTAAAAAAGTTTTAACAGCGCAACAATGCATGTTACGACAAGTTTATTCTCGCGTCCTATCGTGTACTCCCGCTCTCATTTGTTTGCAGGATAGTGTTTGTCAGTGTTGCCATCTTAGCCTTTTTGTAGTTAGATCTAGAACTTTTTAGTATAGGTGAACTCCTTTTTAAACGATTTAGCCCGAAAAAAATCTGATTCTATGATGAAATTCACATGCGCGCTTCAGAATGAAGATGGCAGTTCGCAACGTAAAGTTATGAAAAAACCTCAAAATAAAATTTTGAAGAATGCAGTTTTTACTTGGTTTTTACAAAAGAGAGCATGCGGCCAGCCTATATCTGGACCTCTGTTATGTGAAAAAGCATTGGATAAAAAACTTGGTGGTGATCATTCTTTTAAAGCGAGCTGTGGATGGTTGGTAAGATTCAAATCTAGACATGGCATTCGAGAACTGGAGATTCAAGGAGAAAAGCTTTCTGCTTACGTTGCATCAGCCGACTCTTTTGTAGACGAGTTAAGAGATTTTTTTATTACATAGGTACTATATAATTCATTATTTATCGATATAGCTCGGTTTTTATATATCATATTACCTAAACTACACTTGTAAAACTTAATACATAATAAAACTTTATCATATGTAGTTTATATTTGTTTGATTTGCCTTTAAAATCGATTATCCGGATTTTCGATTATACGAAATACCCCTGGTTTTATTTAACCCGGATAATCGGAATTCCACTGTATCATTGAATAGACACAGAAAAATATAATAACTTAAAAAGCACGTCGTGTGGAGTCAAGAAAGGTTATTGTTTTTGGATATTATCTAAGGATGGTAATATTTATAATAATTTCACCGAAGATCTCATGGGACGTTACGACCCAGGATTGGACCTACCGCTAACCAGCACTAACTAGATCAGCGTGTCCAGTAGTGGTCCGAAAGTGAAACGAGGAGACGTCTTGTTTTGGACTGCGAAATGTGGTAACCCATGGGTATTTTATAGTATCTGTTTTATATGTTACATTGTCAATATTTCATAATATCTAACTAGAAAGTAAATCGATGATGAGCATTAAGTCACGTATTCCAGCTGATTTTTATTCCTTATAACGTTCCCTGGGGCTTATTACTCTGGTTACACGTCGGCGGCTTCATCCGATATTAGGTGCATTACGGGTCTTATAGAATCGTATGATTACGTAAACTATTTGAATGAAGAGAATGTAATTTGGTACTATAACATATACAAGTACAAAATATAGAATTTTCAATAAATATCTATAACTTTTAAGTTATATATAAGATATTATGTACAACTAGACTAATTATACAGCTATATAATAAACAAACACCTATTATTAATCAATATGTATAGGTTTGTATACACAAAAGTTAACTAATGCTGGCTGCATTTGCAAGAGTAAACGTCCAGTTCGCTATGATAAACTACAAAGTACTCACAGTTCAAAAATCCATCTAACATTTTAGATTAACGTGATGTTGGTACAAGCCAGTTCCCTGAACATTAATTTTGAAACTTGCTCTAGACAACAAACAATGGAGGTTACAACTACTTTAATACTCGTACCTGTACAGATTGAATACATGCTTGCCATGGAGGTGTGCATTTGAGAACTACTCGTTAAACTATTTGCGTTGCTCACACCAAAACTGCCATCTTCGGTAAGGTTTCGCGCGCTTTGTATACAGAAGAATATATATATATATGTTAAATTTAGGTTTGCCAATTATTCGTTTGCTAATATTAAAATATTAGTGTCAATGATGGGTTCTATCGTCCATAAAGTTAAACAAACAACGAAATCAGTGCAGTGTTTATCAATTATGCCAAATATTAGTTTATTAGTGACGAATTAAACAATATACTCGCTACAATTGTATCTGGTTTTATTAGGTGATGGACTCGATACTGAGTCGTCTAGATAGGTACTACCACAGTGCCAGATATCGTCCCTTTAAACAGGATTGTCATGCACTGTTGTGTTTCGTGATGAGGGTAGTGTAGCTAGTGAAATTACCGGGTATAAGAGACCTAAAATATTATGTTGTCTCGGATGACGAGCGTAGTGTGGCATTGACGGAGGATAATTACTGTCTATCAGTTGTTGGTATCCTTTCTTCGATCTAAATTTGTATTACCTCTGAAAGTAATGATTATCGTTTTTCTTGTTAATTGAAAGCGGTGGTATAAAAATAACACAGAAACAGTACCATTTTTTATATCATAAATTTTATAAGGTTGTTTGTTATTTAATAGTAATCGAATGGTACTGTTTGCGCTGACATGATAGCGGTTTATCATGGCGGCGCAAACAATTTCAGCTTTTAATGAAAGTGTAAAATAATAGTACGAACCTAAGGTTATTAAAGTGGCACGCATATCGCAGAACCGATGGTCATTGGAGCAAACGAGTTCTAAATCAAAAAATCAATCGGAAATGTTGGTTAATATGCAACCTCATTTCTTACAAGTCATGTCAAATGTAAAAAGAATATTATTAATTGATTGTGTTTTGTTCTCTTCTCTTTCACTATTGTAAATGGCAGACGTGTTTTCTTCTTTTAATATATTATTTTATTTTACCAAGAGTTGTTTCGCTGTATAAGTCGAGTATTCTTTATCTCCACATATTTTCTATGGTCCTTCGAGCCGGATTGGATTTCAATGTATTTATTCAATTTAGGTCTATAGATAACACTTACGAATGTCAAATAAAGCTACCACTGGTTCGAACTGTTGTTATCTACTGAGAAGAATCCAGCAATTATACTTTACTCTTTATACTCGTACTGCATTGGTAACTTAGAGTTTACAATTTAATTCTTTATGTGGCAGAGGTCCATAACTAACACCAATTGGAATGGAGACTTGGCAAGCTCGGCGTAAGTGACCCTCTGGCCTATGGGACTTTCGGAAGATCGTTGGTTAAGGCTGAATATGGAAAAAAGGACCAGGATATCTGGATGGGGTGACCCATATTCAAAAGTGGACAACAACAGGTTGGAGGGACGCGTATATTGAAAGTATAAATGGGCAGTACGCATAGGCTGGGACTGCTCGCATATACTTTCAAATTTTGAAAACTAAATTATTTTTGTAACTTTAAATCGTTATTACGCTATTATCGCGTATAGCTAGGCGCGCTTTCATTGTGAGCGAACGATAAGTATACTCGTACTGTAGAGTTAGTTAGTTCTAGTTACCATTGAGGACTAATAGCGATCTTTACGCGAGGTGTTACAAACAAAATACATACAAATAAAATACGAATCGACTGCAAAAATGTGCGACAATTTAAAAGTAATAAAATAATTTTGAAGTCGGTGCCAAGTTATTCAAGAACGCTGTATCGATTCACCTGATTTCCTTTATTATAAAGGTGAAGAGTTTGTTTGCAACTAATAAGAAGAAGACGCACATTTTTAAGTAATGACAGTCTGTCCGTATTTTTTATACGGCCATGGTCTAATTTCAACTAGAATTTCAAACAGACTCGTACTGTCACTGTTGAGAAATGCTTTCATGGAAACTTATTTTTTATACGGCCATGGTATTTTTTATACGGCCATGGTCTAATTTCAAACAGACTCGTACTGTCACTGTTGAGAAATGCTTTCATGGAAACTATATACTGACTTTATATTTTAACATTAAAAAGGAAAAGAGGCACCACACCAGCTAATAAAAAATATGAAATCTTAAATGAGCTTCTAATTGAAAAAAATATTCTATAAAAGACCGCAGATATTCGTGTTTACAAACAAGCAAATCCTTGATAAGTCCTCATTGCTTGAGGCACGAAACGAACAGTCGAGGTACAAGTACAAAATGTAAAATACAGCGCTTAATAAATTACAAATGAAAACGGGGAAAATGTAGGTAATAATGGTTAACGCCCGGCCTTGGTTAAACACATTACCGGTATCCTGAGGCAAATTAGCTTAAATTTTATCTACTAAAGTGGCAAGGCAGAGGGGGCGCAATGTTCAATCCTTTTTTTCACAAATTACCATATTCCAAACTACGCTTTCAGCTACTACAATGACCAATTCGTCCACCTTGAAGCCTCTTAATGAATTTAGTTTTCGGATAGTAGCTCGCCGCGCCGGTCATTGCGTTTAGGTAGGTTACCTCAGCCTGCTTTGCATATGACTAACCATTTGTATCCTAAGTTATATCTGGAACACATTTTATTATTTCTATGTACCTAAGAGCGTCGGTGGCTCAATGGTATGGACTTTTGCCTTCCAATCTGATGAGTATTGGTGGATGTATATTTTTGATATTTATCCGGCGGACACATTTCGGTCCACTCTCCACGTTGCTATGCTGTGACAGATGGCATGTGTCCTACTGTGGACCGTTATATACTGATGATGGTAAATAGGTATTTTATTATTATTTCATATATTTGAGTACGTATATTATGTTATCAGTAAATAATAAACACCAACACATCAAAAGCCATATTACACATTTATTGAGCGTCGGTGGCTCAGTGGTAAGAACTGTTTCCTTCCCATCTGGAGGATGTAGGTTCAAATTCCGCCACGACCAATGTATTTTCGAATTTTCGAAATTATATGTACGTTTATCCGACGCTCTTACGGTCAAGAAGAACATCGTGAGGAAACCTGCGCACGCATGCGAAAAGATTCAAGGGTATGCGTGAAGTCGTCCAACCGTACTGGGCCCGCGTGGACAACTAGGCCTATGCAGCCTTAACGGGTAGGATCGTGCCCCTCGGTGGGCACCTTTACTAACAGCTTTCAGTACGCAGTTTATCATTATACTCGTAAATATGAACTGAGCAGACCGAACAGTTCCATCCAATTCATACTCGTAGAAAACAAGACATTGATAGACAAAACTCCTTCAAAGGCCTTCAAAGGTATTTATTTCCCTTATACTTTTAACTCGTATTAAAATTACAAGAAGGTATTATGTATTCAATGAACGCAAAGGTTGTAAGTTTTGAAGATACTTTTCATTGAGTAAAGACTAACAAATATACCGATTATTTTTCTAGGAACACCTGGATTTCAATCTGTTTCAATTCAATATCTGAACTATATATATACTGCCTCCGGAGACTGTTGGGCACAGCATTCAGATACGTGACCCGAAGGTTGTGGGTATAAGTTCATTATAGGTTTAAAAAAGTCGGTATTCGTAATCCAATCCCTTTTTTATTTCATACTAGCATTTGCCCGCGGCTTCGCCCGCGTTAAATTCGGGATGACAAAATTATTCTGTTTTCGTTACCAGGAAAGTGGAGCCATCCACTTTTTTGGTAACGAAAGCAAACAAGTTCTTTTTCTTTTTTAAGGCTTTAAGGGCCGATTAGCAAAAAACTTCAATACGTAAGTATAGTACGTAAGATTATATATAATACGTAAGATTCATTGTTCATGACAAATAGCCATCATACTTATTTTTAGCTTTCTACCTTGTAAACTGTTTAAAGTTATAAAGAAAGTTATGCATGCATATATATCACTATACATAGGAATCCCCCGGCCAAGTTTAAAAGTTTTGGAGTCCATTTCAAAAAACGGATCCCCTCCCTCCAAATTAAAAGGTTTTGGGGTCAATTTTGTGGATATATATATATATATATATATATATATATAATATATATATATATTATATATATATATATATATATATATATATATATATATATATAACTATACATGGATTCCCCCACCTTTAAAGGTTTTGGAGTCCATTTCCGAAAAAAAACATAATTATATGGGTG
Organism: Leucinodes orbonalis; assembly: GCA_019425675.1. NCBI lineage: Eukaryota > Metazoa > Arthropoda > Insecta > Lepidoptera > Crambidae > Leucinodes > Leucinodes orbonalis. The sequence goes on from PQWD01014408.1 coordinate 137,292, forward strand.
AAAACGGGACAAAAAGTAGCCTAAAACCTATTCTAGGTTACCTACAATCTACGTACCAAGTTTCAATAAAATCTGCCTTAAAACTGCGAAAAAGCGAATATGACACTTCCTCCCCTATTTGAAGGATTTGGGGGTGGATTTTTGAAAAAAATATATGCCATATTTTTTTGATTCTGACAAACAGTCCGCATACGAAATTTCAGCGTCGTACTATAGTAATTGCGGAATGTTCCATACAAACTTCCAATCCCCATTTTAGGGGAGTGGGGGGTGAAAACGGGACAAAAAGTAGCCTTAAACCTATTCTAGTCTACCTAATATCAACATAGCAAGTTTCAATAAAATCTACCTTAAAACTGCGAAAAATCGGATATGATACTTCCTCCCCTATTTGAAGGGTTTGGGGATGGATTTAAAAAAAAAAATGCCGGGAGGACGACTAAGGCTTATACGTCCTTTACGGACGACTCGTGCCTTTCGGTAGGGACGTATAATAATGAGCTGATCATGATATAGCCACGATGTAAAATTTTTGGAGTAAAATGTTAGACATTTCAAGTACGTTTCCACCTTCCCCATGTCAGTCTGCCCGAGTCATATTGATGATTTGATATAATTTTATTATCTACTCTTACATTATACTCGTACTTATCTAAGTATACAATTATTATTAAGTCGAGTCCTGCCTATTGCCATTTCAGCTTAGTAACATTATTTGCTGTTATTGACATGCGCACTGATTATTGCTCAGCACGAGATACACTGCTCGTCGTAGTCCGTTGAATGGCGACGTGCCAATATTAGCCTTTCTTTCGATTGTTCACTTAAAGTTATTGCTACAGTCTCATCCAACTTCTACACTAAACAAAGTCGTCCTACTCAGTATTTTTAAAAGCGGTTGTCTCGATCCAAAATGACGGGGACCCTCTACATCTCCAAAAAAAGGCAATCCACTGTTTTTAACACATTGAATGAGCATTCCGAGTAACGCTCAGAAACCCCCTTGTTATGGAGCGTATATTCTTTGACATTTACTTTTTAAATAATCTTCTGCACATGTCCAAAGAATCCTAAAAAATAATTCAAATCAAAAGTAAAATGTATCTTTTCCTACTTAACTCTTAACGTAAGAAACTAGAATCAGGGTATGACTATAAAGCAAAATACAAGTTGAGTACATGCGCTCAGTGAAACGTTTCATATGTAAATGCCATCGTAATCTGTTCAAGTTGCAGCGAGTAGACATCGATCGTCGATTGTTCGCCGCTTCACTCCAAAACTTTTGTGCGCCTCCGTGGAAACTGCACGGAAATGCGCTAGAAAACTTTTGAGTGTATATTTTTCATAAGGCTGTAGGATCAAAGACGGTTTGATGTAGTTTCAAAAGGACAAATAGACTTATGATTCGAATATCCCTTTTTTATATTATTTATGAACGGAACGGTCTGCTGGTGGTAAGTGAACACTGCCTTGCGTCCGTTACTCGAGACGACAGGTGTTAGGTCTCTTATATCTGGTAATTTTACTAGTAAGACGAATGTCTTTTTATGTCTTACATTATAAGACAGTAACTTTCATATGTTTCTTGTGAGTGGTCGAACCTTGTAATTTATCTGAGAATTATGAGAATCGTTTTTGACGAGAACTTATTACGAGATTTTTCATGGGGGATGCCAAGACTAACTTTAATTTTGTGGATTATGATTACGTAATGTGAACAATGGTGGGAGCTGGCCTACTAAGTAAATCCTCTCCTTTTTGAAGAGTTTGTCAGATAAATGAGTCACCAGGCCGACTCTGTGAGATCGAGACAGTGTTTCTAAGACACTTAATAGCATTTCGTGAAGTTTCACAAAACATTCGCCATATTGAGTCAACATTAACTGACTACTACTTACCATCCCTTTTGTAGCATCTAAATCATCTTTCCTTTGGACAATAAGGTGTAGATGCGGAAGGTCTAGTTGGTAGATGATACTAGGTGGTAGAATTGACACTAAGTCGTCTATGTGGGTACCACCGTAGTGCCAGATTTCGTCCTGTGAAATAGGAGTGTTATGTACTTTTGTGTTTCATGATGTGGGCACTGTAGTTAGTGAAATTACCGGGTATAAGAGACCTAATATATGTTGTCTCGAGTGACGGGTACAGTGCGGCATTGATGGAGGATAATAACTGTCTATTAGTGGTTGATCTCCTTCAATGCCGCTTAGTCATTGTTTAGGCATATCATTTACCATTAGATGAGCGTCCTGACCGTCCTGTACCTTTATAATACAAAAAAGAGATTTCTACGGCAGGCACGGAAAGACTGAAACATCTAGACTACGGAGACCGATACTGCCAGCGTCTTCCGGTTTACAACCTTATCCTATAACTTTATAAGAGGTTTCAAACCGTAACCTGCTGCGCTGGTCTAGTGTGAATTGGCAAATGCCGTGCATGTTTTGGTTGGCTGCTGTCACTGCTTCATGTGTTGGTAAGATTGGCTTTTGTTTGAAACGTTGTATGGACTTCTTGAATCATCACAGCCTCCAGGCCAGTATAGGCGATTAGATTTTTTAAAATAATAAATGAATGAATTAGGGCAGCTATAAAATAAACAATTTATTTCACTAAAATATGATATTAATTCTATATGAAGCAAATTATTACTGGTAATAATTTACCCAGTGTTAATTAATTAACAGTAACGTTCATTATGTATGTTGTACTTGTAATAGGTTTAACAATAATAATCACGTGTATCACAATTATTTTATAGTTATGTAACAAATAAATGGTAATAATGTTTACACGTGTACTTTTACGAAATTCGTAACAGACGTCAAAAAATATAATTATTAGCCTTTTAAATGATAATATTAAATGTAATTCAGTGAGATAGCTTTGGATTTGATGTTAGTTTATCCCTAACATAAAGCTATTATAGAAAGATAATAATAATGATGAAAAAAAAGTCTGTTTGCTGAATGTGCAACCTCTTTTATGACAAGTACGTCAAATGTAAAAAGAATATGATTGTTTTATGTTTCTTTCCTCTTTCACTATTTGTAAATGGCAGACGTGTTTTCTTCTTATAAAATATTATTTTGATTTACCAAGAGTTGTTTCGCTGCATATTTTCTACTATTACTTTATTATTTCTATGGCTCAATTTTAGTTTGCCTTAAGATCGCCTTTTCCATAATCAAAAAAGAAAAAAATATTTAACAAACAATACCAACTTTAAACTAGATGGTTAAAATAAATTTATAGCCAGGTAGAAATGCTCATATGATTCTTTCATAGTTTTGGTGACGGTGCCAAACAAACAACTAAGCTATATTATAAAGCTGAAAAGTTTTGAAGGACTTTAGTGATTTCTAATAAAAAAATAATCACTGGAATAAGTATACTGTAATGAAGTAGTAGTTGACATGAGTCGATTTTTAAAAGTTCGATATCTCTGGTCTCCCTTCATAAAACCCTTATTTCCTTTTCTTGGAACTACCACTGAAGTATCCTGATTCCAACAAATAAACAATCGTTACAATCGGTTCATAAACAATGGAGATATCCGCGAACAAACACAAAAAAGGAGTTTCCTCTGATTTCTCTGGTCTCCATCATCAGGCCCTGACTTCCTTAAAATGGGACCACATCTGAAGTGTTTTCATTAAAAAAAAATCATAATCGGTTCATAAACGACTAAGAAATCCGCGAACAAATATAAAAAAATCTTATATATACGGTCGAATTGAGTAACCTCCTAAAGTAAAGTAAAATAAAGAAGAAAAGGTATCGATTTCAGTCTGGCAATTCTACCCAGCCCAAACCCATTTCACACCAAAGAGTATGATGCCTAATGTAATCATATTCTACATCCTGCCCGTAGTATTCTTGTTTTCTCTGTCATATGTGGCAAAAACAATTAGAGGTCTCAAAGAGACCAGTAAATCAATACTACAATTCTAATTCTGAAACTGATCGATATTTGTGATAACTTTGTGCTAAATTTAGTATAGAACTTCATTCTAGGTTAATCGGGTATAATAACTGTGGTAACCCTTAAATAGAAGGAAATAAAATTAAGTCGTTAAAGTCTAAAGGATTATTTGAAATAATACTCTTTATCGATTGATTTGTAACAAGTAATCAAGGATTTGCTAACTATTTTCACGCCTCCTCACATATTTTGAAGTGCACGTCAAAAAAAAAAGAATTGTTTGAATATTTTTTTTTTTATCCTTTATAGGCAGACATTTGACCGCCATCTCACCTGATGGTAAGTGATGATGTGGCCGAAGATGGATCATGACTGCCTAGAAACAGCCTATTCACTCTTGCCTTGAAGACGGCCAGTTGTAATGATCGGGGAACACATAAGGAGGCAAAGAATTCCATTCCTTTGCGGTGCGCATTAGGACGAGGCACCAAAGCGGGCTGTGCGGATGTGTGGAATGTCTACCACGTAAGCGTGGAACGCTCGCCTCCGTCTTGTATCCCGATGGTGAAAAGGGGCTGGTGGAATTAACGCGTGTAATTCCATCGCACACTCACCGAAATGTAGCCTGTAAAAAACCGACAGCCGTGCAACTCTACGACGATGCTCGAGGCTTTGCAGCTTAGCGTCAGTCAGAGTAGGGTCGCCATGAGCCGCTCAGCACGCCGCTCAATCGAGTCCAAAGCAGCCAGTTGGTATTTGGCTGATCCATCCCATAGGTGGCAGCAGTATTCCATACAAGACCGGACTTGGCTTGATATAATGCTAGAAGCTGTCCTGGGGTGAAATACCGCCTAACCTTGAAAGGATCTCAAGCTTTTTTGCTGCAGTCTTTGCTTTGGACTCGATATATTGGCCGAAGTTGAGATTGGCAGTGAGATGAACACCAAGAAGCTCTAGGCTATCAGTCACTGCGACAGGTACATTCCGGAAAGTCAGAGCAAGCTCGAATTTGCTCCGTTTGTGGAGAACAGACACGCCTGTGTTTTGGTAGCGTTGAACGTCACCAGATTAGCATCACCCCAAGAGGAGACTGCTTGAAGGGACGCATCCACACGGCTTACCATGGCCTCTCGACAAGACTGGGTTTCTTCCTTACTGGCCCTTGCATCCATAAATATCTATCCGTAACTGTGCTGTCGTCTGCATACCCAATGATACCGGCAAAGCAGATCATTAAAGTATTTTATTTATTTTAAATAAATTCAAATTCATCCTCAATTTCGAACAGTTCATTAAGAGGGCCTTTTCCATTTTCGGCTCATAAACATAAGTTTTTTAATTAAATTGAAGCGAAAGGGTAAACTAAGTATCAAAAGGGTCTTATCCACAATACTTACGACAATTCTCCACGACACTGATGTGTGAATTAACGATTTTCGATTGAGATTAGAACTCGATCGATTGTCACAGCAGTGTATCATGCGTGTTATGCGCAAAGCGAGGCAGGTGTTGTTTTATCAGCGGCGGGCGAGACCGTTGCCCTCACTTCCGTCCTTATCTAAGTTTACTTACCTCTGCCTGGGAACTGCTAGCGAGAACTCAGCTGTTCACACTTCGTACGCCATAGCCATACAAGAGATTTTGGTAAAAAATATAGTCAATGTGTGTTTAGGTTATCAGTAAAAGTATTGCGTATTGTAAATTTCTTTTGTTAGTATTTCAATAGTATAAAGCACGCAACATTGTAATGTACATATAGTTACCTATTTGAGTGTGGTTTTAAAGCATTTACATTCTGTCTAAATGGCTACTGTTATCCCTATTTAGATCTTATTTACCGTTGTTTTGCAAAGAAAAGAACAAACTCTTCTCAAAGAGTGTAAGGAACTGTTGTAATTATAATATGTATTTGTGTCTTATGACTACCAATTAAGAATACTTTTGACTCCTGAGTCAAGTTCATGTGAACCTTAAGAACAACAATTCAGGATCTGGTAATGTATTGAAGAGACCTTCGTAGAGATCAATTTAAACTAACTTAGGTAAAAAAATGTGGTTTAATTTTTAGAAAGACTAATGTAATATGATACCGATGCATTAGCTAAATGTTGCGAGCTATTCGAAGAAATACTTCCTAGGATTACGGCTGTATTGATTACATATTTCTGAGAATGTAAGTGGAGAAATATTCTCCCTTTTCTTTCCTCAGCCTTTTGCTATCTTCCACTGGACAAAGGTCTCCCTTTCGTCCTCCACTTTGCGTCATTCCTTGGTTTCCTTGGTCCTCGGTTTTCTCATCCAGCCTCCACCTACGATTTTTGGCTAGTCGTTTGTCCGTCAAGTCAAAGGGCGTGGTACGTTACGCTTGTGGTTGCATGATGCGGACCTACTCCATAACTCCTTTGCTCTAAAGGCAATGGGTTCTGCGGCATACGTGACTATCTTAATTTCACTCAATCTTGCTGATTCATCTATGTAACTTTAGTTATTTTACAAGTGACATCATTTTTCATTTTAATCTTAAACAAATATTTAGTAATTACTTAATTCAAAAGATAAATCTTAAATGAGATTTCATAAATCTGAAACTAGAATGCTGTAGTTCTTCGTCACGTAATAGATTGGTAGGTTATATCTAGCGATTGTTTGATGAAGACTTAATTTTTTTAATATTGAAGATTTGTTAGAAGATTGACTACAAAAAACAAAATTGTCCAGAAATATCTCTGGCAATACAAACATCAGTGTTTATATCTTGTGCGTTTAAAAGGTTCATTTCCGTTCCCATTTCCGTTTGTTCAATAGACGACTGATTTCGTAGAATTTGAAAAATACTATTAACATTTCTTGAAAATTATGAAAGATGAATTTATTTTCAAATACGGTTTGTTGTTAAAACGGAATCACATTTATAGATTTAGATATCCACTGTTATTAGTATCCATCGACATTGTTCAAATTACCAAAACCGAGTACAATTATTGGTTTGAGAGCACTCTATTCAATAATTTGTACATTTTTTCGATATAATCGAATTAATCGAGAGGGGATGACGTCGGCACTTTGTTGAGTGCTTTGTCATTGTTGGCTTGTTTTCTGAGAATTCTTCAAATCCGCCGTCAGTTTGTTAAAACAAGCAATTTGTTACGTATTGGTTTTTTTGTGGTAATTCGAATATTTATGCTCTTGTTAGTATAGATAAAAATATGTAAATAACTATTTTTTTATTTTTATCAGTTTTTCTTTCATTGTTCTAAACCCGTTTAAGTTCAAAATTTGTAGTATTGTTTTCTAAGTAGTATTGTATCTCTTATGTGCAATTCTATATTCATTGATAATCAAACAATCCAAGGTGTATTAGATATTTGTGATGATTTTTATTACGTGATTACCTCCAGATTGTTAAATTAAGCAATGTTTGCAACCAAAGATGTCATGTTCATATTATTTTCAATACATGTTCATATTATTTTGGTGAAATATTTTTGCAATACGAAAATAGTCAAATACCACAGATTTCACTTAAGCTCACACCAGCTGGATCAAACCAGATTTGAGCGGTGATATATTGAAAAAATGCAGTGATTGCAACCACGTGCTCTTGATTCGTTTTCGCCGGTCAAATAAATCAATCAAACAGCGTTCATTTCGGAAGTCTATGCAAATTTAACAGGCCGCGGAAAATTGAAAAATGAATATTTCGAATTTTGAATTTACTTATTTCCAAATTAAAAACTACTTCATTTTAAAAATCTTCATGAATTTAAAAGAGACAGTTTAAAATATAAGAATTAAAGTTAGTAAAGATCGCTAGAATTTGCCTCTTAGCGAAAGCTTTCATGATAACGACTAATGAGTGAGACGGAAGGCTTTCAGAACCTATGTTCGTTGAAAATACATCTCAGATAATCTATGAAGAAAAAATCAAGAAGCTTTCTATTTACTCTACAGTGTGAAATCGAGAACATTAGCAACCACGACTAGGTTAAATAGGAACCTAGTCGTGGTTGAAGTACATTTCTCAAATATGAGTAAAATCTATTGATACAAAAATAAAATATTTTCAAACCCAAAAATGCAAAACGCTTTGATATTTATCAATTATAAATATTACAATAAAAAAGTTGATTAAAAAATACTTTTCAATTAAGGGTTAGGCGTGGCATTATGTTCCTGCTAAAACTTTTCATAATATGAGTACAATAATTATAATAAGTTGAATGCCAGTGATTCCAAATTCTCCCTGCATATTGTAACATTCATTGTATATTAGCAATTAGTAAATAAATGTCAGTAGATATATTTTTTAATTACATCATAAAAGAAAAAATACTAATTAAATCAAAAAAGATAACTTAAATATATTACACATATAAGTGTTTACACTTTAAAATAAATAAATAAAACTAAAATATATAATTAAAAGAAGTGTCTTTCGGCAAGGTTCGGAAAATACTGGCAGCGTTACCCCTTTCGATTGCCAGACTGATGCTTTGTCCAAGGAAGCTGCCAGATCTTCGGTCACCTGTGATGGTGACTAACATTTTCGAAATTTCCTTGAAAAGCCTCAAAGCACTAGGAGCCCACGGACCAAGGGTCTCGACACCGAATGGGACAAAATCATATTCGGATCCTAGACTCAGGAGTCTAGACCCCTGTATTTGCATGCTTTGGCTTTATAAATATATAAATTATACTTATACATAGTTACATCCAACTTTTTTTGTTTATATACTTACACGGAATAAATATATGTTACTATTAAATAAAAAAAGCCGCGGTCAAAAGTCAGTGATCACATTAAAATGGCGTTATGTTGCACATACATTTATCAAGCCATTTCTAAAGTTGATATTTAACAAATAAACTAAGAGTTAATTAATATACAGTGAAATTAAAAAAATAAACAAACTATGGCGTGTTACGCCAAAGCTACATTAATATCACACCTCCCTAAGGCGTTTTCATGTAGCAAAAGCGCAAACTTTATTGCTCTTCATATTCGGAGTATATCTACATAATATGTGGAGTCAAGTGCAAGATGCATAACTTTACCCTGGGTGGATCCACTGGACAGAAAATGGCGTACGCTTCTCGACGACCCTTTAGGTTTGCAAAGTCTGGTTCAACTAGTTTGATGAGTGGTGTGCCGAAATTATTACTGAAGATATCAGTTTACCATAAACTAGCGTGTAGGAAATCATGTAATGGTACAAGCGGTGATAGATCCAACGTGATTTAAGAACGATGTATGTCGATTCCATATACAACATAAAACAAATGTTTGCTGTTGGATATCGTCAGCGGCAGGTCATCATCATCATCATATGTCCTATAACGTCCCTACCGAGGCGGCACGAGCTTACCCGTATAGGGTGTATGTATTGGCCTTAGTCGTCCACGCGAGCCCGGTGCAGATTAGCTGACTTCACGCAAAAGATTTGAATCTCTTCACTGGCGTGCGCAGGTTTCCTCACGATTTTACCTTAGCCGTAAGGTAACGTAAACATAAGTACGTGGCGGGATTTAAACCTGCACCCTCTAGGTCGGAAGGCAACACTCCACAGCAAAACTTGATGGCTACCAACGCTCTCAAGTCATGTCTAATCTACACTAATATTATAAAGAGGAAAACTTTGTTTGTTTGGTTGTAATGAATTGGCTCAAAAACTACTGGACCGATTTCGAAATTCTTTCACCATTCGAAAGCTAAATTAATCCCGCATAACATAGGCTAAATTTTATTTTGAAAAAAAAAATAGGGTTCCGTAAGATATTTTGGGTTTTTCGGACAAAAAAGAAAAAAAACTACCAGAAAAGTTGCTTTTTTGCGTATTCTGCCTAAACTATAAAAGATAGAACTATAAAATGTTCTAACGAAGTGTAGATGTCATTAATATCTACAAAAAAGTCCGCGACACACTATACCTACCTATGTCGGGTGAAGCACAACAACCATTTTTTTATTTCAAAAAATTGAATTAACTAAGAAAAGTTTACTTAGATAATATTTGGTCTTTGAATGATTAAAATTGGACGTATATATAAATATATTATACATAGGAAACACCCAGACCAATACAAACCTACATGCTCATGCACACAAATGTTTGTACTGCCTGGGGATCGAACCCGGATACCTTGGTGTTGCAGTCGACGTCTCAACCGCAACACCACATGGGTCGTCATGTTTTTTATTTTTATATGCTGTTTTTCTCCTGTTACGTAGAACTCACTGACGGAAACTGCGTGCTTGAGGGGCCATAGCCCTAACCTGGCATGTTGATGCTTGATCACTAAAATTTTGTTCCACTTTGCATGGCTGTAGTGAAAGCCTAACCCAATACAATCTGGTTGGGTCTCAAATTGATGAACCATCTGGTGTTACGGTTGAGACATCGGCTATTACACCAAGGGTTTCGACTTCGATCCCCGGGCAGTACAAACATTTTTGTGCATGAACATGCCTGGTTGTATGGGTCTGGGTGTTTTTTTGTGTAATATTTTTAAAAGCATACATTTTGAAGTTTGTATGTTTATCCATTGTTGAGTTTTCATTTTACATTGTACAGTTTTGGGATAAATGGTACTGTGTGAACCACATCAAAAACTTATTTCGGTCTTAACTCTTGTTAATTGTACGGAAGAATGCTTCACAAGCATTCCATAAATAAGATTAATATTAACTTTACTGCTCGGGGGATCTTATATTGACTGCTGATAACTTTGCAAAGGTCACAGAACTTGTAATTAACCTAACTTGTTTAAATTGACTTGTTTACCCTAAATAATGCTGGTCTGATTATTTTAAGTATATAGGAAGTTTTCGTGTATAACAAATAGCATGGCTCAGCTTAAATTGCCTATAATGTATTTTATATTTAAATGTTTATAAATATATAATGACAATTATATATTTAATGCATATTTGTATTGTATATATTTATTTATTGCCCGAAAATGTGGCATTTTAATCATAATCAATGTGGTTTTACTACTTCATTGTTTTGAAGATTAAAGCTATCGGTAAACACGTTCTTTTTTGACGATTTGCAATTTAATTTGAACTTAACTGCTTAATAACTAGATGCACAATCACGAAAAAGATCAACCAAAAAATTACCGAACCGCTTGACGCACGTTGACTTATTGTTTTATTTATGACATCAATTATTCATTAAAATTTTGACCATAACGTATCATACGAGCATACTACTATGTCACTATTACATGTAGCGAGCGACGTGATTATGAATGAAAATTCTTCCCAACTGACACGATGGGCAATATTTTGCCGGTTACAGTTTTTGAGTGAGATTGACTTGCGCATTTAGTTCGTTTGTTGTTTGATTAAAGCTAATCAGACAATATTTCAAACATTTAAAACACTAGCCTTGAACAGTTTACAAAAGCTTATAACCAGCTGTATGGGTCTCATACTAGAACAATAATAAAACAAAACCCGTGGAATTTGTGTTATTATGAGTTCTTTCATTTTGCTTATTTTAATATATTTTTTATAAATAATTTTATCCAGGTTATTATCAGGGAACAGAAATATTGTTACATCGATCATTGATGACTGTTGATAACAGTTTTTCCAGCATTTAAAATAAGAGTTTACTTGAACTTATTGATGACGTTAATGATAAATGCTCAAAACAAAAACGCTTCAGATAAATTAGAAAATAAACACTGAACAAAACGAGAAGGCTCCATTTTAGCTTAAAATAAAAAGTTTCATTGCCTTATATCTTGCGAAGTAAATGAAGGAACAACTTGTATTAGGCAGAGTTGGATTAAAGTATCGCAACTGTGGGTCAATAAAATAACGATCGCGATCAAAACTTGGGCGCAACACTCAGAATGGTGATTATACTTGGGAGGGTAAGCAAGTGTAATAATCGCGAGGCCTATATTGTAATCCAGTCTAAAGTGCGACGCAGGCGTTTTCCACTTAAGGCCAGACCCACACAGATTTTTTGGTATGGGAGGATATATAAAATAAAACTTTAAGAAACATATGTATACGAATAAATTATTGAACTCTTTCCAGAGTTATAAGCATAAGTTATGGAGATGGTACGTGACATAATATCTCGGTAATTGTATTTTCTCGTCTTCTTTGTAAAAGCTACTTTAAAACGTGGCGCGACATTTTAATTTCCTCTGTTACTGGAAAGCTTCTTGGCTTTATTAGTTCCTTACTGTTATAAAAACTACTAGTTCTGCAAACGTTGGCTAACTGAACATTATAGAACTGAAAATGAAAAGTGTTTATTCAGTTTAGGTCCTTACAGAACACTTATGAATGTCAAATGAAGCTACCACTGGTTCGGGAGGAGGAGAACTATTATATTTTGTCTTTTTTTAAAAATTGAATACCAATAAGATGACTATATTTTATTTTTTTATGTTGATCTAAGCCAGTTATATAATACTGTGGTATTCGTTTCCTTCACTACCAAAAAAAGTGTGTTGATGCTTGGCTACCTGTGGGTCTGGTCATCCGGACTGATAGAAAACTGGCGTGAATGCAAAGCAGTATCTAAATAGGAAAAGAAGCCATCATGTAAAGCGTAAATAGGACGAATCACTAATTTCCATATAAACATATCCCGAATGTTGACATTGGATATCGTTATTTCTGACTTTAATTCTGAAAAAGATCCGAAGTATAGCACGCTCTGATTCTGCTCGGCACACAATAAAAAAAACTGATAGCACGATTTTAATATCACTCTTGTACAATTCATCTCTATGCATAATATACAAAAAAATACCCGAGCCGCTTTAATCACTTTCAACGTCCACTGCTAAATACAACACAGGTATTTTAAAGGAAAATTATATTTCTTCATTCACATACTTTGATGATAATTAAATTCAAACCTTCAACTCCAGTTTACAATTTTTCAATGCTTAAGAAACTGTTTAGAATTTCTGAGTGCCAGAATAATGGAGAAAAAATTGTAATTGACCTACATATCTATATAACAATATTATAAACTTTTTATCGTGTTGATACCAATTTTATTAGAATATATAACTTTTTAAGTCTTATAAAATATGTAAGAAATAGGTGCCAAACGCTTATTTATTAATCAGTATGCCGCAGAGCCTCGGTGATCGTCAGTAAACGAGAGGGCCGTGCTCCGATTTTCGATAAATATACCAAGTTTTTCCTACAATTGAATGGGGTTCCCTAAATCTACATCAAAGTGTACAGTATCAAACTGTTATTATGCAAAACATTCGTTGACGCGCCGCTACTTACACCCGTTGCTTAAATCACCGTGGAATACAGTATTATCCTATTCCTTTCTATCCTCTGTTACGCAAACGAACGGTTACTCATAAAATTTCGTAAAACCTGAAATTAATTATAAAATGTTACTAAAAGTCATGGGGCTTGGATAATTTTTTGTTGACGTTTCTTCGTGATTGTGCATCAAGTTACTCGTAGTTTAGTATTGATCTAAGTACATTATTTTGATAAATCACGTAGGTTTCAGCTTGCGTTTGCAATGTAAGTGGAAAAAATTAAAATATTAACAACATCACATTAGAAACCTTAAAAAATAATTGTATTTTTCCACTATTTAATGGCTGATTTTTACACATAAATCTTCATCTTCAATCACTCTATCTATTTAAAAAAATGCATCAAAATCCTTTGCGTAGTTTTAAAGATTTAAGCGAACATAGATTTTAACGTTTATACCATGAATTGCAAAAAATACTAATATTAAATCAAGCTACTCTTATTCAAACTAAAAGTTTTCATCATACTAGAGCGGTTGTTTAGGATACGCTTTAACGATCCAACGTGGTAGGTAATGGTGTCACTGCCATCACTATTGGCGACGAGTGTGCGACCGCGTGAATGAGTTTCATTTGATTTAGTATTTATTTACGTGAGTAAAACAACTTTAGTATTACATCTACTGACGACCCCAGTTTTACACCCAGGGTTCCGGGTTCTATTCCCGGGCAGTACAAACATGTGCATAAATATCTCTGTTTATGTTGATCTGGGTGTTTTCTTTGTATAATGTGTATGTATTTACAAAAATATATTTAAGTATGTTTATCCGTTGTTTAGTACTCATATTCTAAGCTAAATGATTAGTTTGGGAGTAGGTGGCGCTGTGTGTATATCAGTTGATATTTATGTATTCTCATGAAGTAATAGCAAAAAATGTGGAATTACATTTTAGATTGAGGTAAATTTTTTCAGTAGGATGCATATTTAATTACAAATGTTTAGTGCTCTTTATATCAAAGTTGATTCTATTTTAAAGGTAGATGACCATCTTTAGATCATAAAAGTTCTCACCGAGGGGTACAAGCCTATCCGTAAAGCGTGCATAGACCGTAGTCGTCCACGTGACTTTTGAAACTCGTAGTAGATGTGCGTATTTTTGTTTCTTTGTGCATGCCCAAAGGCCCTTTATTGCACAGTTTAATTATGTTCGCCTAAGAACTGTACAATGGAGTTTAAATAAATAAATGTGTAGCTTAAGGTTGACATCTATACAAGAGCATCAATTATAAAACGCCCTATGTAACTCATTTTCTAAGATCTCGTAGCTTTTGTCATTAATGATTATTTGCGTAATTTGTGCGGCACTACTTGCTTATGAAAACGACCGTTTATTAAAACGTAGACATTTGAAATTAATGTTGGCCGATTATATTTTAATTTTATGCATCTGAATCTCAGCGTCAGCTCAAAGGGACGCTGCCTCAACCTCAAAGGTTGTTGGTACATTAGACGCCGCCGTTCCGTAGTCATGTTTACTAAATCATGTGTCATAATAGTATGTTCATATATTTTTAATTTAACATACTTTGGTTACTGCTGCTAGCTACTACATGCAGGCTTAGAAAACATTTGCCGTAACGATTTTTGAGCATTATATGGGTTATTCAAAATGTTTCCTATTATGTAAGCATCACTACGTCGGCCTTATAGAAAAGTGTGTGGGTTTAATTTTCTGGTTATTTCTGTGCTTGGAAACGAAACCGTTTAAATCTGAATAAGCAAAATTACTTGAAGTGATAAAATACTCACTATACTAATACAAGCCATGATATACTAACTTGTTAGTTAATTAGCACGTAACCAAAGTCTTTTGCTTTAGGGTTGAACGTAATATACAGTACACTGTTCAGAATTTTATTCTAGTTGTTCAAAAGAGTTAAAAATATTGAGCAGTTGATGACATCACCTCAGAATACAAATATAACTACATATACAAGAATAAATAAGAAGAGGCCGCTTAGTAACAAGACATTTATCAGAAAACGGGGCAGCTGCGTTATGTTATCCCCTGTTACGGCATCTCCAGGAGACGTCTGTTACAAGATTTTCTTTTAACAGACGTCTCCTGAATTGTCTCGA
Source organism: Leucinodes orbonalis (assembly GCA_019425675.1). Taxonomy (NCBI): domain Eukaryota; kingdom Metazoa; phylum Arthropoda; class Insecta; order Lepidoptera; family Crambidae; genus Leucinodes; species Leucinodes orbonalis. Next base: position 152,627 of record PQWD01014408.1, read on the forward strand.
TTCGTCACAGTTAGCGATTATTTAACTTACACCATTTATAGTTACTGCTATGTCTAAACTCTAAACCGCTTGCCAAGTGTGGACGTTATGGCTTAACCCTTCAATGAGTTAGATGAGCGTCTTATCTAGCAGTGGACTGATTCAGGTTGTATAAGGTTAAATAAATAAATATTCACCACACTACCATCTAGTCCTTATTGAAGCAAGCAGCTTTTTTACTAGGAGGTAGGTCCTGACTCGTCTAGGTAGGTTTCACCGCAGTACCAGATATCGTCCCGAAGGCACTGTAGCTAGTAAAATTACTGGGTATAAGATTATTTGTTGTCTCTGGTGTCGGGCGCAGTACGGCATTGACGGAGAATAATAAATGTTTAACAGTTATTGGTCTCAATTATTGTCACGGTCAGTCGTATCACTTATTATCAGGTGAGCGTCCTGACCGTCCTGACTGTACATTTTGTATCATAATTAAATAACTCATACGAGTAGTATGGGTCCTGAGTATCGAATAATTTGCTTTTATACTATATTTTGTAAGTATATGATAGCAATAAGTACACAGATAAACACCCATACCAATACAAACAGACCATTCAATACTCAAAAATTATTATACAGCACGGGAATCGAACATGGAACCCTAAGTATAATAGCCGACTTCTCAAAGATTACACAACATGTGTCGTCAATCAAATAATCTATTTGTTTATCATAACCAGGATATATCACTACTAAAGAATCACAATTAAACCTAAGCGTTATAAAAAGCCTGCAATGTAGGTTTTTACATTTTTATGTTGTGCTCCAAAGTTTACGTTCAGGCAATAAATTTGTAAGAACAGAAATTTAAATGTACCTACTACTGTACCATCGGCCCGCTTATCCTGGGACTGAAATTTTAAATAATTATTCTTGTTATACGTGAAATACAGAGTCCGGAAAAACAGGAAACGTTGAGTCGAGCAACTAAACAAAGGAAACTTTTACGACCGTGGATGTAGGAGAAGGATTTATAATTAACCGTACAAAATAATGCATTAAGTAGTTAAAAAATAAGTATTTATATGTAGCTCAAACACTCATACAGCGCCGCCTAGTCCCAAACTAAGCGTTTAGTCTGTAATATTAAGTACTTAACTGATAAACATACTTAAATAAAAAATATTAAATACTTACATATACATTGAAACACCTATACCATTACACACAGACACAAATGTAGGTCGTCACTTATCAGTACCTTAAAAGGATCAACTAACCATAAAATCTGTAGATCAACCAATATTACTATCCTTTTCTGGTAAAAATATTGAAGAGTCACATTGATTGATGGGCACTAAGCCCAACCCCAAATTAAGAAAAAAGCATACCGTATATTTCTAAAAACCGATAAGTTTGTATTTTCAAACTTTAAATTGTTTTATCAAACATTGTATACATTAATATTAGACTATGCGGACTATTTTCAACCACTTATCAAAGATGCTTAGTTAAAATCTCACACTTCATACATTTATTTTTGAACCCCAACCGCAAATTTTGTTCTAAATTATTTACGAGTAGGTAAAAATAATGCTTAGCCAATTCTTGGTAAGTGTTTTGTTTTTTCTTACTTACAATGTTTTACTACAGATAATAATTAACAAGCTACATAGGTATTCATACATTATGATTATGCGACTTGAGAATTATAGTTACATGATTTTAACTCCTGTTTTCATTTAAACTTTGTAAGCTTCAGGCCATCTATCCATCGTGTTATTGGCAGTCCTAGGCTGCGATTGCTAGGTGGTCACTATTTTAGCCCTATAATTTCCCACTACAGCTTGGTTACAAGAGTAACTATGTTGGTGACTTTACGTCTTTTATTAATACGCCCGCATTAGGCCCGCATGGTGGGTTTAGGCCCACTGTCCATGGGGCCATAGGGTTATGCTGTGTGCCCCTGCTGCAGGGGGACGATAAAGCCGGTCTACTATTAAAATTGAAAAATCATATGAAACTTAATATACGATTCCACTAACACCATCAAGGCTTATTTAAATAAAGCGTTACTTGTGTCTTTTAGCAATGAGCTGGTAATAAGTTCCGCATCAATTTATTAGAAAATAAAATTTGACACATTAAAAAAAATATTTCAACTAAAGTCAAGTCTATAACGTCCCTATTGATATTTATCTTCTGTCCTGTTGTTACATTTATGTTTAGCATTAGAATAGTTTGTTTAAATGTGGTTATCTAAAGTTAGGTTTATGCGGTAAACCCAGAATAGTTTCTGTGGTTGTTACCACCTAAAAGCCTACAATATTCAAAGCAAGTACGTAAAAACGATAGAGTTGGGGCGGGAAGGACGCGGTAAAGTGCTCGTGAAACAGAAAATGGATGTTGGGCCGTCTTCAATCATATCGACTGATGCTTGATGATTGTGTTGAAGAGGCTATAGAAGTGATGGGCATAATTTTTAGTATGGTTTTAATTTGTAATATTTTTGATTCCACTGTTTGATTTGATTTGCAATTTTCTGTCAATATGTCCAATGATTTATCTTACACTGGTTACCGTAGTTAAATGCCCAGTCCGGACCCTGATCAATTTTTATTTTGATCTATGTTTGTGAAGTACATTTAGGTACCTAGTGTCCTGAGCTGGTCTTCTGGTCTTGCAAATGAAAATGTTCATGATCTGGTGTTACCTTTCTACAAGGTTAGCAACTGTTTTTGTTTGCCTCCTACTACGTAAAGTAATATTTTCTCAATTATAATATTAAGTCAACGTTATGTTAGCGCTATAGTGGTAATATAATAAAATAATTATGCAGAATAGACTATTTCATGGAACCCTAATAAATTTAATTACCTACCTTAGAAGGTACCTACCATTGGCAGTGATTGATGGATACTAACATTACCTTTACATGTCTCTATTATTACGTATTTAAGCTATGTATTTTGGACTGAGTTATTGATTATTTATGTGTACTATTATAGAGCTAAAACCGCACACGAAAAACTGTAACTAGTGTTTGCGCTACGAAATTACAAATTAATACATTACTTTATAACTATTACAAATTGAATTATTATTTTAGAGCGTACTTCTTACTCTAATAATATTGCTGCAACTCAATCAAGGTAAGTACTACGTATATAATATCTGATGTTTTTTAGAAATATTGACAAAAAAAAGTATACACAATTGAGCTATACATCGACGAACTAGTGATCACGACTATCGATTGGGTCGACAAAATTGATGTGTAGTGATATAAACTATTACACACTAAACTCAATCACTCAATATGTGAAATCGTAAAGGAAACGTAGTCAAATCGACACCGGGCACGAGTGTACGGTGCCGGGATTCTCACGATTTATGAGGCAATATGTTTAACGTCTACGGAAACCCTCTCGGAACATAACGGGGGCTGTTACGTAAACAGATTGCTCGCGAGTTGTGGGCCGATGCTCCAGATATCGGCCTACGAACAAGCTACACTTACAAAACTCTTGTACCAAATCAGGGGCGTACGCCTTTTGTTTTTGGGTCTACTTTTCAGTGTCGACTGATTGGTGTCAGTCGACACTGAAAAGACACACATTTTTAACAGTAAAATGACGAGCGTATTCTAGCTACAAATTTAGCGGACTGAAGGGCGTCCTATAGTTGGAGTCGAATCTTGGTTTCAGGTGTTACAGTAGGCGCTAAAATACGTAGTTTATCAGCGATCCAGTACGAGCCGTAAGGCGAAATGGAGTGTCGTGCGGCATTTTGCTCATTGCAAAGCTCTCTTGCATGCAATAGATGCGGCGACACGTACAACTACATCAGAACTGTCTTTGTACGGATTCGTCTATTAAAGGTTTCACGCTTCAACGAAACGTTCGATTCAATTCACCGAATGACAAACTGCACTGAATGGAAGTCTAACAAGTGTCGAGTATAGGAATGAACGAGTTTGGAATTGCCAGTGTAGATACTTTCATCGCGTTATTTTAAATAGCTCTTGAGAATGTTTGACATGATCACACATTCTCACATGTTTTTTAATGATAAAGAAAATAATGTTTTTATTACTAGCCAGTCCCAGTAGCGCCCACGGCTCTGGAGGGCACCGGCCCTTCGGCACAAGATCGCTAAAGGGAAATGGGGCCTTAACCACCACGCGGGCCCAGTACGGATAGGTGGGTATTAACGACTACCATACTAAAATAGTAGCTGGACCGACGGCTTAATGTGCCCTCCAAAGCGCGGATTCATTTTTTTGTCAGACAATCTGGTATTCAGCTTACAATATCCTAACCAAACTGGGAAAAACTGCACTAAGTGGCGTTTCCCCGGCACGGCATGGCACGAGCCTACCAGTATAGGGTGTATAGACCATGGTCGTCCACGCGGGTCTCGTGCGGATTGGCCGACTTCACGCACAACTTTTGAGTATTTTCGTAAGCGTACGCAAGTTTCCTCACGATGGTTTCTTTCGCCGTAAAAACGTACATATAATTTTGAAAATACGAAATCACATTGTCCGCGGGATTTGATGCTACGCCCTATCGATAGGAAGGCAACAGTCCACACCATTTAGCCACCGACGCTCTAACATCGTTGAACATCAATTCACCTTAATATTTAAGCAATAGGCACAATATATTATTTTTAGTTTTTTTTTAGAAATAGAAACATACTTATTCTTTTAAATAAACATGCTATGTTACTTGGATGCATTATTAATTAAGCAACCGAAGCCAGCCTCACCTGATCGTGGTGCAAACTAAAAAATATGGATAGTTAAATATTTGGATCGCACTGTCAATTAATTGACGCGTAAAAACTCCCTATAAACTGTAGTCTTGGAAAGAAATTACAGGTTTCCCGCGACGGCATAGAGAGTGGTTACTTGTATCTGATCTGCAGCTCAGCAACCCATGATTTAATTCTAATTGACAAGGCTTCCTCACAATGTATTCCTACATAAATATTTGTTCATTTGGATATAGTCCGATTCTTAGTCCGAGTGACCGAACTAGGACCAACTTTTAGTTAGCAAAATTTCGGCATTTAATAATAAACCAACTGTTTTCCTCAGAATACAGAAATGTGTTTCTTAGGACTTAAACATCTTATTATATTCCTAGACGGCTTAGTAGATGAGATAGGATTAGTCGTAGTTAGCACACGATGAAACGGGCTCAACGAAACCATTCTCCGTGAGTGGACATTTGTTTATTTGGATATTTATTAATTGTTATTACTAGCGGAGATTGTGATTGAACTTTATATCATTTGCAATCTCGTTGGTTTTCAGCAAAAGTGCAAAATTGCTATGGTTTCGTAAATAGAGCTACATGAGTAGCCGTTTTAATAGGGAATAGTGAAAAAAATATAAACAGTTAAAAAACTTTGTGATAAATGCACAAAATGTCGAAACATATGACGATTTTGGTGCAAGTTTTCAACTCAAGCCGACAATTTTTCTGAAACGAAAAGCGATATCAACAACTTTTAAAAAGCTCTCAGGGTATTTATTTAGGCAACAATGGGCGAAAAACAGGATCTAGCTATCTATAATAGTTTAGGCTGTAGTAGTGCCCTCTATTTTGGAGTTTTACGGTGCGCGGACAAATGAGTCTCGAGGAGTTCTGATGTGAGTTGCAACAGTAAAGTTAAAAAATAGTTTTACACATGAAGTAGATAGGAAGTACTTAATAGTTATCTTCTCAAATGTAGGAATAGCGTGATTTGCTAATGATTTCATCTGGCGAGTGCCGTGTGTAAATATGTAAAAATGCTGGGTTTTTTTAAACGGACTACGTTTATAAAAGGAAAGGTACTGTTGGGTAAAGAGTTGTTTTAATTATATCTAAGCGCATTTCTAATGTTGCTACCGATAGGAAGCCGTGATAGGTACGAAATCTGTAAGTTTTTTTTTTAAGATCTGTCTGACATTATTTTTTTGTAAAACATAAAAACATAATGTACATTAGCAGTGGCAGCATCAAACCACTACAAGCTCTTTTATGGATTGTTAAACATTTGTACGGGCCTTATCAGGTAATACAAATACGAAATGTTCATAAATAACAACGTAATAAAACACAAACTGTATTTTCAGTCTATGTTATAATTATATACTTCCAATCGTTTGCATGTAGCATTGAGTAAAGCAAGGCATAAGTAAACTTTTATCGATTTTCATGGGAGTCCTCGAAGAGTGGAGCGGTCAATGGAGGTTTGCTTTGTACTTACTTGACTAGCTACTGAAATAATGCGGCTAGGCTTTATCCACTATGAGCGGGTTCCGTACAGTCTAAGGTATGAATATGTAAGGAATAGTCATTTAAAAAGAATAATATATTAATATTTTATTTGCTGTTATTTTATTCTCGACATTATTTTTAAATGCTCTTACTCTAAGCCATTTCCAAAAAAAAAAATTTTTGGTAAGGACAAAAAAGTTTTGTGAAAACACTGTTCATCATCATCATCAGCATCAGCCTATGACGACCCATTACAGGGTATAGGCCTTCTCGTACAGCATAGCTTTGGGGAGATTGGGCAGCAACCCGCCACGCGGGCGGAATGCCGACCGTCGTCGACTTGCCGTCCAAAACACGGAATTATCTTTCTTTTCAGACAATCACGTAATTCAGCCTAATAAACTATTAATAATAAAGTTTCTCCGCGGGATTCCAACCCAAGTTTATACTGTTTTTCAATATGTATAAGACGTTCTACTGAATAATTTATATGTTTAAATACAGCTAAAAAACATAAAAGTATCCTTCTGATAATTTATTGAGGATGAATAAAGAGCATTTATACGTATATTTTCTTCATAAATCGGAGGAATCGCAGTTTGGATGGAAAGCTAATATGCGCCTATCGATTAATGCGTGGTACTGTAGTTTGCTAGGCGACATTTATTATCCGATAGAAAATATGATTCGCTGAAAACTCCTCGGAATGATGCAAACGTGATATGAGTGACAGTCAAAACAACAAATTAAGTTTTATAAACCCGTATTGATGACGTCAAACAGGGAAAAAGAATCATCATCTCTCTCCAACGAAAACTTTTTCATCAAGGAACACAACAGAGGGTCCAAAGTTTTCCAAAAACCGCTTGGGAGGAGCCATCCGGTGAAGCATGAGACAGCTGACGGCTGATTACTCACATCTCGATCGATCCTGAAAGATCTATGGACGGCATTATTTATCGAGCGCACTTCAGCCACTGGGGACATCGAAGAATCACGTCCGCCAATTATGCGCCATTGTATGCAAGATATCCCGAATGTCCACGTAAGTGAGATTAGTGCAGCACTAAAGCAAGTAAGAAATGGGAGGGCCTTGGGTGATGACGGTATTACAACAGAGCTCCTTAATTCGGCGGTCAATTTGTCTTTAGAGCATTTGTTGAGCATTTTAATGTAATGTTCCACCAGGGAAATAAAGACACCGGAGGCATGATCCAGAAGCGTCGCCTTCTTGTGCTCCAAGAAGGGTGATAAAACTCTCTTGAAAAATTATAGACCGATAGTGCTTCTGAGCCACGTATATATTTCATTCTTTCTTTAAATTTCAGCTACTGAAGCAGGCTAGGTTTCGAAAAAGCTACATCATCGTAGTCCACATCCATACTGTTTGGCAGCTTATACAGAAGTTCTGAGAATATAACCAGCCACTGTGTATAGCATTTGTGGACTACATCGAATCCAGGGCTAATCTAATGACTCTGCAGCGATGTAGTATCGACTGGTGATATATTGAGGTTATTTATTTTTCAAATATTATCCAAGACCAAGGGACAAAACTCGTCCATTTACATCCCGATTAAGATTTCTCCCCGAGTAAGATAGGGGATGTTATATCTCCGAAACTGTTTACTAACTTAATTGCGCATATCTTTAACAAATGTTACTGGCATAGCTCGCCAGATTAACAGATTGCAATGGCAGTGGGCTGGTCACGTATGTCACAACACAACCGATGGCCGTTAATGCAGTCGAGTTCTGGATCCTGATGATCGACAACTTGCAAAAGGTTGAATGGAGGCTGGATGAGAATATGGAGGACCGGGATGTCTGGCGCAAATGGGGGACACCTATGTCCAGCAGTGGACTGTAACAGGTTGAAGAGAGGGAAGATTTGGAACAGTCTAATTCTGAGTGGAGGCGTTTTAGTAAGCGTACGAAGGTAGCTGGTGGAGGCTGGATGAAATTTTTTTAAAATGTATACACATTTGTCCAAAAGTGAACTGCAATTGGTTTTTTAGTAGTGAACACTGAACTACCTTTATCAAGCATTGTTTTTTATACACTTTTTCGTTTTTGCAACAGGAGTGCGTAATCCTATACCCGTAAAGGCAGTAATCGCGTGACGGCCGGAGATCCTAAATTTTGATAAGAACGTTGCGTGGGTGCTGCGACGCCATTCATCAGACGGTTCACTGTTGATATTTGCTTACATCTTTATTTCACTTGCTTTGATTACAGTGTTGTTGCAGTTTAAGCTGGTATTATCAATCGATATTTCCAAAATTATTTATATCAGCTTAGGTTCATATAAAACTGATTTAGACTGTTGTTGTTAGAAACAGTTGTCAGTAGTTTATCTTTACAAAATGTTAATGATAATTCACAGAATTAAATTGATATTATTAAAATAAATATATTAAACAAGACAGATAATTATATTTTACACATTAACCGCCGCAACTTTCAACCCGCTTTGGGCCCACGTGGAAGTCTAAGGCCTAATCACCACACACTATGCGGGTAGACTCGTGCCCCTCGGTGGGGATGTTTAATAAGCTGATGATACATTGAAACTATGGGCAAAATAGAATTATGTAGCTAAAACACTATTATTTTACTTGCCCATTACAGATAAGTTGAAGTTCACTAGCTGGTAATTCTTCCTATAGCTTATGGAAATAACTAGCGACCCGCCCCTGCTTTGCACGGGTGTAATGGTGATATTCGTAATAAGCACGGTCCCATCTCCCCGGTAGGCTGCAAACGCTACGTAGCGCAATTTTTAAATCTGAAATATCTTTGAATATATTCATTTAAATCGTATGCTATAAAGGACAATATATATCTATATTAAATTAAAAATGTGTTTAATTTATTTAATTGGAAAAAATATCAATGCCGTATTCGTTAAAATCGCTTCGAAAAGTTTCCATTATTTGTTGTAGAACTTTTTCTCTTGAATCACTTATACCTATTTAAAAAACCTCATCAAAATCCGTTGTGTAGTTTTAAAGATTTCAGCGCACATAGGAACATGGGGACAAAAAAAGCGACTTTGTTTACACTATATAGTGATGATAATATGGAAAAAAGAAAAGAATTTAGTTTTTTTTGGATATCGCTTAGTTAAATTTTTTTTTTTTTATAAAAATGTATACATACTGTCTGGATATTTATCAACAGTATTTAACAATATGTGTTTTTCTAGAACTCATTCGTCTGGATTCTAAAACGTCTTACATAAATAAACAGGCAAATGAGTTGCGATTATAATTAGGGCAAACAAAGCTACGGAATTATGAGAAATTACCAAACGTGTTCCGGATTATGATATTATATTCTGATTATTAAAATTCGGTATTGTGAACCGACCTAGTTTGATTGTATATTATTTTCTCTATATCTAGACGATAAAAAAACACATAATTGTAAAAACTGCGATTGCTCTAAATATTAATAACCTCCTATTCAACCTATCGCAGTCCACTGCTGGACATAGGTCTCCCCCATTTCGCGCCAGATATCCCGGCCCTCCGCTTTCCTCATCCAGCCTCATTAATAACCTCGATGTTTCATAATCAATAAATCCTCGTCGTTTATTGTTTCTGAGTAAAGATGTCATTTTCCAATCTACATTTCATTAAAGGACTTTTGCTTAGGTTAATTAAAGAGCTACTTGTATTGTAATCAAGCGTCCTTTTGTTGATTTATTCAGATTATTCCGGCGTGCCTTTGTCGGGTAGTAGTCGGCGAACCGGTGACATTTCAATGGGCTTGGCTGCTTGATTTTTACATGATGTTATCTTTACGTGTTTTAGACTTATGGATAAGATTGAATGCATAAATCAGGAAAAATGCGAAGTAAAAGCTCAGTAAAGTTGTAAATAAACAGTAGTACTCGATATTTGTATACTATAATATAAAAGCGTCGGTGGCTCATTGGTGTGGATTGTTGCCTTCCGATCTGGAGAGTGCAAGTTCAAATGCGGCCACGAACCGATATCTTTTCGAATTTTCGCAATTCTAATAATATATACGATTATACGACGCTCTTACGGTGAAGAAAAATATTTGTGAGTAAACATGCGCAGGCTTGCGAAGAGATTCAAAGGTTGTGTGTGTCAAGTTTATCACTGGACCCGCGTGGACAACTAAGGCCTGTACTTTCTTTACGGGTAGGCTGGGGACGTATGGAGCTAACTAAGGATGACTATAATATAAACTTGTGTAAAAAGGCGTTGATCTGAATATCTGTCCAAGGGGTTTTATCTATAAAATGTAACTTAGTTGTAATCAATCCAATAGTTAACTGAAACCTTTATAAGAAAAATATTTCACGCTTCTTTTCGTTGTTGATAAAATATTTCAAATTGATTTATAGCATATTTAATTGGACAACATGAATTTTACGAACTTGATATTAAATTATTTTTTTTCTCACATGTTTCATTAGTTATACTTGAATGAGGCAATGTTGAATGCTTAAAATTCCAAAACATGATATTAATAAACATAAACGGCTTTATCCTAGTATAGCATTTAACAAAGCAATAATTATATGACTACACAACAAAAAAACCTAACAGGCACTAATACCTACTGTAATCTTTAATGTTCCAACTCGATGCTTTTCTTACGTAGATTTTTTAGTATTTTTTTTTTATTACTTGTAGTATCCGAAAAGTTCCTTGTACCTTTGCAGCACTTAGCTTTAGCGCTTGGAGGAATCGAACGGCTTTTAACAAGTTTGCATTTGTGTAATTCGATTTTTTGAGACTCATCATGACCTTAGGTTTGTTTTTAGCAAAGCAAAGGAAAACTTTTCATTAGACTGTCCGTATGTCTCTCTTTATTATGAAAACGCGAAGAAACAAGTTGAAATAAAAAGACACAAGTTTACTGGTAACCCTTGAAAAACTGTTGATATTATCACAGATTAAATAATATATACTAGTATTATCATCATATTAATATTTCCTTAAATGGTAATTTTCGTTATTGTAGTTTCCATTTAAACAAAAAACTGAGGTAAAAAAGAAAAACTAACAAATATATACACATAAAAACAAGCTTTAGCATATGCTGCAGCACTGGTATTCTGGTTGTACCTGTGGGGAGAGAGTGGAACAGGAGATAAAACTAAACAATTTACAACTAGGAGCAAGGAAAAGGAAAAATATTAAGACATACATTTATACAATACACTTCAGAGTTGAAGACACTTAAAACGAGTAATGGAAATCATATAATTTTCTATTAAACCACAGGACAAATGTAAATACTACTACAAAATATTTAGCACTAGAAAAGGATAAGGAAAAAGAAATAAATCGAAACAGCGCTATTCCGTACCAGAATAGTGTAAGAAGCTAGATATTATATGTGAAATGGAACGCATCTTTTTCCATTCCCACCTTCAAATTAAAAACAGCAATGCATACATATTTAATGTGTTTAAAATTGTCACGTACTCAGACACTCAACACTTCACACTGCAATGGAGACCCCGTCCTCGCCGGCGCAGCTTCGTTGTGCTTCCCCTTTTTGCGTAATCGGCGGGTACTGGTCCTGTATGTTTCCTGCAACACCCCAAGCGGTATTTCATGTCTCTTACCTACAATATTCCTATGTCTTAGGCGCCTCATATAAATCTGAAAGACTAAAAATCTCATGCGATGGAAAACTGCCAGTAGTCTTTGTTGTGGACAATCCATTTTTAAGGTTCCGTAGCCAAATGGCAAAAAACGGAACCCTTATAGATTCGTCAAGTCTGTTTGTCTGTCTGTCTGTCCGTCCGAACAATACAACCCCTTTTTACTCCGAAACTATAAGCACTACACTATTCAAACTTTGTACGTATATGTATTCTGTAAACCGCTATTAGGTATTCACAAGAAACTTGAAAAAAAATTAATATATTTTGGGGTACCCCATACATTGAACTGAACCTTAAAATTTTTTTTCATCGAACCCCCCGTGTGGGGTATCAATATGTAGAACTTAAAAAATGATATAGAGATTTCTAATAATATTTTTAAATTATGGGTTATAAATCGAAAAAAAATATGATGTACATTACCATTAAAATCTAACAACGAAATTTAGTTTGAACGATTTCTGGTGATAGTTTTTTTATACGTCAAAAACGGTGAACCACTATTTTTTTTATTAAAGCTGTAGTAGATGCTTAAGTCAATAAAAAATACTTTATTTTATGTTACTTGCTGCTGCGGAACCCTCCACGGGCGATTCCGACTCGCGCTTGACCAATTTTTATCGCGCGTCATCTATGTACACAAAAATTAACATGTATTTTCAAAAAAGTCAGATAATCATAGTTTGAACACTAGGAACAAACACAAACTTGCCGTTCCAAATCTAAGATTGCATAAGGTTGGGAATTCATTCATTTGTGGGATTAAGCATTAAAATATTTAATAAGCTACCACAATATGTAATTGATTTACCCTGCATAAGTTTAAGTCTCATGTAAAGTCTATTTTAATAAAAAAAGCTTACTATAGTATTGAAGATTATATAAATGATAAAAACTCATGGACATGTTGATTTCCACGCCTGCACTACTTCTGTTTTTTTTTTGTTATCATCTATTTAAATTTATATAATACTTAACTGCTTAATGCTTAATAGTAGATTATTATATTTTTACCAATACATAATACGATAAAAATTGAAAATATAATTTGCTTTATATAAATATTTTGATTACAAATGAATCTGTATTCAACACATTTTTTTTTGAAAAGAGTAACTACTGAGTTTCTTGCTGGTTTCTTCTCAGTGGATAACTACTTCCCGAACCAGTGGTAGCTTCATTTGACATTCATAAGTGTTCTATAAGGACCTAAACTGAATAAACACTTTTCATTTTCATTTTCTTTCATAAGTAAGATTACTTGTATATGCACACTTCAGTCCGATTTTAGCATGTAAATATAATTTAAGTTTTTGTAATTATTGGCTACAATTATTTAAATATTTGCTATGCACCTTACGTTTGAAAATAGCTTTACTTAATTTACTATGTTGTGTCTTCCTTCCGTGCTAAGCATATTATTGTATATTTATTTAGGTTTTAAAGTATTTTTATTTTATTTTATAAGTAATTGCACCAAAATCCCCGTTTTAGTTTTTTCTTCTTTCTCCATCCTAAGGTTGCCTGGAAGAAATCGCCTTGCGCGATAAGGCCGCCCATTGTACTTATTAAGATTTAATTTTCTTTTCTTTGTATTTCGTTTTTAAAGTGCAATAAAGTATGTAATAAATAAATAAATAATAATAAGCTTAAGTGGCTTCCTATACGGCAGCGTCGTCACCTTCACATTCTTTCTCTTCTTTATACAGTTTTATTTATTCCTTCTGCTTCTCAGTACCTTAAAGAACGATTTCAGTTCCTGGAACCCACACAGGGTCGTGATTTGCGCACAGCTTATAAACTCCATCTTATATTTCCTCTTCATTCTACGCATGTGTATACTCAGTCCTTTACTGTGCAGTCTGTTCGTTTATGGAATTCTTTACCACTATCAATTCGTAAATCCAAAACCCTTCCTATTTTTAAAAAGTCAGTCAAGGATTATTTCCTGGCTTAGTGGATTATTTCATTGTCCTTTTTTGCCTGTCACTGTTATTTAAGTTGAATAAATCGTAGTATATTATTTTGTATATTATAAAGTTTGTATATTAAATTTAGGTATTTTTTGTTTGCAATATTGTACTATGTATGTATGTATTAAAAATTATGCTAATGTATTTTCTTTATATATATTTTAAGTTGATAGTTACATATGAAGTATTTAAGTATATATATTTAGGTTATTTGTTTTTCTCTTATTCTTGTTTATATGTATGCATACCCCTTCTTTCAATTGTCCTCTTCCATTATAAGATGGTTGTCTGGAAGAAATTACTATTTAGTAATAAGGCCGCCAATTGTACTTTTTTTCCTGTGCAGAATCTTGTTAAGTGTTAAATTTGTTTTGTGCAATAAAGAATTATCTATCGATCTATCTATGTCCATAAAATTTTAAGTGCAGTAGTACGTCAACGCCACCACCAAGTAAGCTATCTAGCCAGTCGAATTTAGTTCGGCTTTGCAATTACTAAAACACATTTGGCAAGCGTTCTTATTAAGCCAGGAACCATTGTTGATGCTTTGACTGAACTTTTATTCTTCGATTTTCTTATCCTTAAAAAATAGCGACGTTGCGGAAGTCTGTAGTTTTTTTTAAATAAAGAAGCGGAGAAGAGAGTATAGAAGAATTAACACACAACGCCATCTATGAGTAGCCCCATTTTAAGCTAGGAGTTTGTAGTTAGGGTAGGTACTAAACAATTGTTCGACATATTTATATACATATTATACATAGAAACACCCAGACAATTACAAACTTGCATAAGTGCTGGGATTGAAACCCGAAACCCTTTATGTAGTAGCGTCTCGAAAAGATTGACCACCCATGAGGTGTAACTTATCACAAAAATATAAATAGAAAATACGTAGACCATAGTTTAATTACTTGCAACTTACTTTTCCACTATTCATGCTTTTACGAAGTCAGGTATTCAATTGCTTAGAAAGATTGAAAATTATAGATTCGATTTAGATTAAAATATCAACTATGATTAAAAAGCACTGTTTACCTATATTGTTTAGGATTCAAAGTTATCATCATGAGTCTATAATTTCCTACTGCAGAGCACATGCCTTCTCGCGGGCATGACGCGGGCGCAATGCGGATTGCGGATTGGTGAGTATTAACGACTACCTTTTTCTTTCTTCAATTAACCTCCTCTTTACAATTTCAAGTGTTATTACCAACGTACAACAGTGCAAAACAATGTATTTACCTTTAAAAGAGCCATTTTTACAACATCAAGTATCCTGTGAAACGTTAAGCTAATTGTAAAACGAAAAACTGTATTAGTGAATCCTTATACTAAACAGTACGGCAAAATTTGTCTATCATAGTATCCAAGTATCATCTTAGCTATATAAGAAATTGACAACATTTTAGATGGATCTAAAACCGGAACTCCACATATTGAGTTCATCATTTCAGAAAATCTTCATCGGAGAAAGGAACATCTCGTCCCAGTCCAAAACTGAGAGCAGGGACCAAATCCACTCGTTCTAATTTGATAGTGGGAAACTAGGCACATGATGATTCTGATGCTGGGACGATTCTAGCACTGAATATTCTTAAGTGGTTTTTGGCCCTCACGTGATGTTGTTGTGATGTGATCTAACACAGGTATATTATTTTAAAACAAATAAATGTACAAAATAGCTGAACCTTTTGTGTATGTAGCTTATAATGGTGAATCAACAAATTTCATAAATAAAATAACATGTATTTTTTGGATTTTTACTAACAACAAAACAGTTCTATTTATATTTTTATAATATAAATAAAAATACTAAATCAATAAAAAAAGAAGAATATTTTAAAAATAAATTGGTATTATAGATACCAATAAATAAAAGAGAGCATTTATTGGAAACTATAATAAACAATAATAAGTATGCTCTGATATTTTTCGATACAATTGCCTGTACTAATGTCATGATGAAACAACTCTCGAAGGGTTCTTTTCAATCGATTTTGGGTCGTATTGCCTCCGAAGTTTTCTATCAAATATAGCCATCCTTTTGAATTTCCCAAACAATAATTGGAAACATTTTGTCAAGATTTTATAAGAATCACAAAATCATATGTTTAAACCATTTTATGAAACCATCCGTATCATGCTTCAGTTTCATTATTTCTTTTATGTTATTTTTAGCGAAGTTTTTTCAAAATATCTGTTAAACGTATCAATGCGGGTGTCTTTTTCACTCTTACCTAAATTGTATAACCACCGATCATTTCCATATTCTTTAGGAAGACGGGAAAGCGATATGCTTCTTTTGATGTAGGTTCTGAAATATTTATTTATTTTTGTATCTGATTTTTTAAGCATTTCTCTACAATGTCTTAACAAAATGGAAGAGACATCCTTGAATCTTATCTAGGGGAAAAATATCAGTTAAATACCTGTTAAACGTATCACTGCGGGGTTCTTTTTCACTCTTACCTGACTTGTATATAACACCGATCATTTACAAATTCTTTAGGAAGATGGGAAAGCGAAATGCTTCATTTCATGTGGGTTCTAAATATTATTTTTGTATCTGATTTTTTAGCCTTTCTCTATTATTCCCTAACCAAATGGAAGAGACATACTTGAATTGAATTCAGGGGAAAATATTAAGAGAATAACACTAATATTATAAAGGTTTCTGGATTAAATTTCGGAATACGACTCTTTATGAGCTGAAACATGGAATTTGTAAGTATTTTTTTTAAAGAAAGTAAGCAATAAATAACAGGCAAAATAGTATTTGTTTTATTAGAATTCCTTATGTCTACTTGAAGTGTGTATAGTTGAGCGCAAAACCACCTTTTGCGCTTTTAATTACGTCACCGCCAAAGACGTGTTTAGGAGTTTTTAAAATTTTCATTGCGACAGCACTCGCCAAGAAAATTATTGTGGCTGTAATTTTCTAGGGCTTCAACTCCAGCAACATTGGGAAACCTTGTTTTGTAACATTTTATGATTGGTTTCTGTGCTTGTTAATCTTTTTTAAATTTTGGTAATGAAGTTTTAGCCACCGTCGTTTAGTTCATCAACAACTCTTGAATACAAGGATGGTAATGGCGTTATTTCGTTCCCGGCCTTTTATAAGGTAGTATGTATGTTTTTTTCTTTTTGAGCTGTTCCATGATAAAAGACTAAATAATGATCACTATATCCTAAAATCTTTTTTTCTAATGAACCTAGAACAAAACCTAAAAAAAAGCCTTTTTTTACACGTATTCGGTTTTTTTTTCTATATTTTCTTGCTTTTGTACGGGCGCACGAATATTTTGCCAATAATTGAAATTGAGAAATCATTGACATTGAGTTGGTTTGTAGTTCGTTTTTATTTCTAAGGTTTAACCTAATTAATTAACTTAATTTTTATAGTAATGATGTGTTACGCCATATTAATGCGCCACTTGCGAAAAATATTAAATATTATACCTTTCAAGTTTATTAATTCTAAAGCTGCTTTACAACTCTTTTAACACAATGAACTATATAAAATGGGCCTTTTTTACTTAAAAGAGCTGTATTAAAAGCATTTACTCGCAGCATTAAGAGTGCAAACAAACTTTAATATGGCTTTTGCAAAGCTTGTTATGCTACTTGGGCAGCCGGGACAAAGGGCTTGTCGTGCCCTCTGAAGCAAGGATTCATTTTTATTTCCAAACAATCAGATGATATAGCCTGCGATGTCGTTACAAACTAGAAAAAATCGCTCAAAGTGGTTTTTCGCCGCGGGATTCAAATCCACGACATCCGGGCTACGCCAACAACGCTGTGCCCACTAGATTTATCTCAGCCGTTTTAGACTAATGAGAATGACGATGCTGAATTATTTACGAAAAAATATCAAAAGTGTAATATTAACATTTATTGATATACGCAGAAAGCGCAAGACTATATTAAAACAGTATTCTACCATATCAATAAAATGTTCACAAATTTTAACTACCGTCATAATATCTGCTCCGCATAACAATGGTAAATATTTATAGGCGATAAAGTGTAAGAACCCCTAGCAAACCATTTTATTGTTCAGGTTATTTACATAGCGTGTTATGGGGTCGTCTCTAAACAGTTGGATGGTCATGTTCAGCTTTCAAGCCGAACTTAGTATCTACTCGAGTAATATTTGGTGAAATAGCATACTTTACACGTAATGTATGTAGAATATGAAAAAAGTATACTAGATAACTTTGAAAGCTACAGGAAATGTTAAACAATTTGATTTAGGAAAAATGTATATTTTAAAATGGACGTTCAAGGTTTATTGACTCTAGGTATACACAAATATTATGTAAATTGATGTTTCGACGTGATTGATGATGCTTTTGAGTAATCCTACCTGAATTTCTGATTTATATTCCGGCTGAGAATCAACAGTATTAGTATAATTTTCGGCGGCTAAAGGACTAACCGTTCAGAAAATTATAAGCTAGCGTTTTCTTATTCACCTCGCTTTTTACAAGTACTGCTAGCTTCATCTTTCAGGTTATGGCAAAAACTCTGTTTTATCGATGAGAAGGCCCTAAGTACAGCAGTAAACTGTCACGTATTAAGTATATAGTGTGTGCGAGTTTAAAATGGACGTTCAAGTATGTATGAGTTTAAGGGTTTATGATTATTGACCCATTTCTCTTTTACAAGAGCTAAACACACTCAATGTAATACTATACTTTGACAGGGATGATTTCTTTGCCGGTTATCTTTGTCCCCCTTGATAAGAGGATTTAGACTGTTATTGTGGAAAAGCCAAACGATGTTTCACCACGCGTGTCCTGCTTCCCAAGCAGGACTTTCCTAGCTACAGTGACAGACGACGCTGTCACTGTAGCTAGCTTTTGGGCTTTAATGGTTTGATTGTGTACTTGTCATCGATATGCTAAGAACAAGTTAAAGTAATAATTCACTTAATAGAAAAAATGTGTACAGGATTTGTAAATATGTGTCAATTTGAAGTGTGATTTAATGTTTATTATAACCGATTTCACTAACTAATACATACTGATTGAAAGTCAAAGTCAAAACCTTTCATTTCAAATTATGTTTACAATAAGCACTTATGAACGTCAAAAAATATACAAAAGTATAATAAAAAACAATTAAAATACTTAACTAAAAATATGAGTTTTGATGCTTCAAAAAAACCCTTCAGTGGTTTCGCCTGTTGAGAAAGAAGCACCCAAGAAAACTCAACAGTGTAGCCTTTTTTAAAAACAATTCCTTAATGTAACAATATATCATAAACACAATAGCTGAGCAGTTTAAGACCACGGATTTTTATCACATACATTCGTCAATAGTGTAGTACCCTTTTTTTGAAAGGTATTGTTTGATTCTAACTTTAAACATATGAAAGGGCAACTCTACAATATTTTGCGGTACCTTACTGAAAAACTTTATACATCGTCCTATAAAAGATTTTCCTATTTTATGTAGTCTCAAGTCCGGAACCGCAAGTTTGTTTTTATTCCTAGTATTAAAATTGTGTGATAGTATTTACGAACATTAATTAAATTTTCATAAATATATTGCGATGCTACAGTCATTATATTTATTTCTTTAAAATGTTCCTTAAGAGAGTCACGTGGTCTAAGGTTGTAGAAAAACGAATAGCACTGTTTTGCAGCACAAATATTGTATTAATGTCGGCAGCCGAGCCCCACAACAGTAGACCATACGACATGACACTATGAAAATAACTAAAGTAAACCAATCTTGCCGTTTCTATTGTGTCAAGAACGTTATCTTTCTAACAGCATAAGCTGCTGAGCTAAGTCTAACAGCTAGGGATTCAATGTGAGGCCCCCATTGCAGCTTTGAATCTAAAATTATGCCTAGAAAGGCAGTGGAGTCCACTAGCTCCACTTGATAATTATTTAGAGTTATATTGGTCTCGACCTGCCTTACATTGGGCAAAGTGAATTTTATACATTTGGTTTTTTTAACACTAAGTAAAAGATTGTTAGGAGTAAACCAATCCATAACTTGGACAGAACTCTATTTACATCGTCAAAAGTCTTCTCACGTCTGTTCACATTAAAAATGAATGACGTATCAGCAAATAGAACTTTATCCGAAAGGATTTTACAATAGTAAGGGAGGTAATTTATATATATTAAAAATAAGAGAGGGCCTAAAATTGAACTCTGGGGTAGTCCCATGCGCAAAAGAGCGCCTTGCGAAATTATGCCATTAATACAGACTTTCCGAACTCTTTCCGATAAGTAAGATTCTACAAGACTTAATGAGCAGTCTGATACACCGTAATGTCTCAACTTTAATAAAAGCGTTTCATGGTCGACGCAGTCAAAAGCTTTAGGCAAGTCGCAAAAAACTCCAATTGCATCTTGCTTATCTTCCCAGGCATCAAAAATATGCTTAATTAGTGCAATTCCTGCATCAGTAGTATTTTTATTTTTGGTGAAGCCAGACTGTATTTCATGTAATAATTTACTAGCGTTAAAATGTGAAAGCAACTGATTAAGTAATATTTTATTTAAACATTTTACTTAATGTAGGTAAAATAGATATAGGCCTAAAGTTAGATGGATCACTTTTATCACCTGATTTAAATAAAGGTATTAATTTACTGTATTTCATTTAATTTAGAAAGAGACTTTTAGCTTCACAAGTATTGAATATCAATGCTAGATGGGGTGCTATGTTATCAATAATTACTCTAATTATATGAATAGAAATACCCCATAAATCTTCTGTTTTTTTAATATTTAATTCCTTAAAAGTTTTTACAATTACCTCAGGAGTTATGTGCTTAAAGCTAGATAATTTGTTGCATTTACAGACACTAGATATTAGAAGACAATCACCAATAGAAGAACTAGAAATTTAAATTACTGGTTGTTTTAATTGGAATGTTTGTAAAATAATTTTCAAAGGCACTAGCTACTTCGAGATCCGTGCTAACAATACTATTGTTCATTTTAATAGATAAATTATTGTTCCCATTGTTATGTATGAACTATAGGGTATGTCGATAATAAGTTTTTGTGTAAGACCGCCACCAATGTAACATTGACATACTCAGCAGTCTCGTAATAAACGCAGATACGTAAACAGTGTTTTCTTGTTCCTCCACATACATACTAACTGGCGACGAGGATGGGATATTTTTTAAGCAAGAACCAAGGCCAAGGAAGGATAATGTCGATTGGAAGAATACAGGAGTTCGATATAGGGAGCGGCAGTTGGTCGGCATACTGTGAGCGGCTACGTATGTATTTTAAGGCAAACAAAATTCAGGAAGATTTGCACTTGCCCACATTAATATCGTTAGTAGTGTCATACACAACAATGAGTCAACAATGAGTCATCATTTGCAACCGTCGCCCTCAATCATGGCAGAGCGGTATAAGTTCCGACAGAGGAGACAGCAGCCTGGTGAGGCTGTAGCACAGTACGTGGCGGAATTGAAAAGATTATCGCGGTACTGTGAGTTCCAGCAGACCTTGGAGGACAATCTACGGGACCAATTTGTATGTGGAATATCGAGTGACGTCATGCGCCAGCGGTTATTTGCGGAGGACGCATTAACATTTGCGAGGGCGGTAAATCTCGCCCAGGTACTGGAAGCAGCCGAGAAAAATGCGGCGGTGGTCGAAAGCAGTGAATATCGGCCAACGGTGGCTGTTCATGCGGTATCGACGGGACAGCACAGTACCAAGGGTGAAGATCGATGTACGGCGTGTGGAGGCTGGAACCATATGTTAAGTAGCTGTAGATTCAAGAAATATGTGTGCAGCAATTGTAATGAAATGGGTCATCTACGTCGTGTGTGTCCTGAGAAGAGTAACAGGATGGCGGGGCGGGCCCACCAGAGAACAAAGAAAGGAGGGCCCAAGCACTACGGGAGGAAGTCCCACGGAAACCATTTTGTGGCCGACACGGGTGAGAAGGAAGGAAATGGTGTGTCGTCGGATTCAGAAGAGGAAGCGATTTACCAAATGTCCCTAAAAAACTATCCAGCGGTGAGCATTCCAGTTATTGTTAACGGGCAACGTATAGTCATGGAGGTAGATACTGGTAGTGCATGTACTTGTATCAGTTATAAGACATATTTGCATCATTTCAAAGGTTTACCGTTACAAAAATGTAATTTGTCACTTAAATTTTATGACGGTAGTAATATAAAACCCCTAGGCATAATTAATACCAAAGTAAAGTATCGATCAAAGTGTAAGTCATTGGATCTTTATGTGATTAAAGGGGCACTACCAGTCTATTAGGTAGACAATGGTTAGCGGAACTGGGAATACAATTCCCGATAGTGGGCACCGACGCCAGTAGTAACAGTAACAGTGCGGTACCATTAAAATTTGTAAACAGTTGTGATAACGATATAAATGTGCTTGTTAACAGATATGCTAAGTTGTTTGACGGGTCTCTGGGGAGGTACACGGGCGGGCGCGCCAAGCTGCGTGTGCGCGAGGGTGCCGTGCCGGTGTACTGCCGCGCGCGCCCTCTGCCCTACGCGCTCAGGGACCGCGTCGACGCAGAGCTGGATGAGATGCTCAGGAACGGTACGATTGAACCAGTTGATTTTTCACATTGGGCCACGCCTTTAGTACCGGTGGCAAAGCCGAATGGCAAAATAAGGGTATGTGCTGACTATAAAATAACTCTGAATCCCGCTTTAATGGTAGACAGGTTTCCAATGCCTCGGGCTGAGGATTTATTTGCAAGCCTTAGGAAAGGCGAGTATTTTAGTAAAATCGATTTATCAGCCGCTTACAATCAAATTGAACTAGATGATGATTCCAAACAATATACTGTGATTAACACACATCGAGGGTTGTTCAGATATAATAGATTAGTGTATGGACTTTCGTCAAGTCCTGGAATTTTCCAACGTATAATGGTAAATTTGTTACGGGACATTCCAGGAGTGGCAGTTTTTTGCGATGATTTATTAATTAGCGGTGATAAGGAAGCTCATTTAAAATCGTTAGATGCAGTATTTGGTAGGTTGCATGAATATGGCCTTAAATTAAATAAAAACAAGTGTGTTTTCTTTTCAAGTTCGGTTACGTATTTAGGGCATATTATTGATAAGAATGGTATCCGAACAGATCCGGAAAAGATTAAGGCCATTGTTGAGTTGCCTAAGCCCAAAAATGTATCTGAGCTTCGTTCGTTCTTAGGAATGGTAAATTTTTACGGTAAATTCATTAAAAATCTTAGTTCACATTTATCTCCCTTATACGAGTTGTTAAAGAAATCTGTTGCATGGAAATGGAATCAACACGCCCAGGAGTCCTTTGAATGTGTTAAATCACTATTAACTAGTTCGCGCATCCTAAGGCATTACGATGATAAGGAACGTTTGATTTTAACTTGTGACGCAAGTGCGGTGGGAGTAGGCGCGGTGTTGTCGCAGCCGAGCGCGGGAAACGAGAAACCGGTTGCTTATGCCTCTCGTGCGCTCACCGGCGCGGAGCGTGATTATAGTCAAATACAACGCGAGGCGCTCGCTATCATTTTTGCAGTTAAAAAGTTTCACCAATACCTTTATGGTAGGGAGTTCCTTTTGCGTACAGATCATAAGCCCTTGGTGACTATATTTGGCCCTAAAACAGGTGTACCATCAATGGCAGCTAGCAGGTTGCAACGATGGGCAATTATATTATCAGCATATAATTTCCAAATAGAATATGTTCGAACAAATGATAATTGGGCGGACGGATTGTCACGCTTACCACTGCCCGTAGCAAGTGCGCATACGGAAAGACCGGAACAAACCTATTTGCATTTTGCACGGGATGCTTTACTTTTAGATTATAATAAGCTTAAAATGGAAACGCTTAATGACAATTTATTGAGTAGAATAGTAAATTATGTTAATGATGGCTGGCCATCAGAAGTTGATATGGTCCAAATGCAACCTTACTTTAATAGAAAAAAAGAAATTTATTTAGAATTGGGTTGTCTAATGTGGGGACACCGAGTTATAGTACCTGAAAAGTATAGGGAAAATGTGTTAAAAGAATTACATGAAACACACTTTGGTATGGTGAAAATGAAAAGTCTGGCTCGAAGTTACGTGTGGTGGCCGGGAATCGATGAGGCGATTGAGCGAGTGTGCCGCCACTGTGCCACATGTGCCGCGCTTGCGTCAGCGCCTCACGCGCATGCTCCTAGTCCGTGGCCTTATATAGAAAAGCCATGGCGCCGTCTGCACATAGATTTCTTAGGCCCTATTTATGGATTAAAATTTCTGGTAGTAATAGACTCGACTTCAAAATGGATAGAGATTTTTAAAATGAAATTAACGAATGCAGAGGAAGTCATTAGACATTTGCGGCGACTTTTCTCTCAGTTTGGTCTTCCTAGTCAGATTGTATCAGACAACGGTCCTCCTTTCGGTAGTATTTTATTTACATCCTTTTTGAAAAGTAACGGTATTGAGCAATTTTTCACGGCACCTTATCACCCTTCATCAAATGGCGCTGCAGAAAACGCTGTAAAATTATGCAAATCTGTTATTAAGAAAGCTGCACGGGATAAAATAGATATTGAGACAGCTCTAGATAGGTTTTTATTATTGTACAGAACCACTGAGCACGCAACAACCGGTGAATGTCCAGCCAAGATCGTACAGGGTAGGCTTTTAAGAACTCGATTAGACACATTGAGACCGAACCGTGTGTCACGGGTCAAGCGGGCTCAGCACCAGCAAGTTGAAGCTGCGGGGGCTCATCTAGGGAGGTCCATGAGGGAGATCAAATATACTTTAGGGAATATCACAACGGGCGTAGTCAAAATTGGGTACCAGGTAAAGTCGTAAAGCGTATTGGTACTACCAACTATAAGGTAAGGGACAGTCTAGGTAATGAGTCACATAGGCATATAGATCAATTAAAGCGAGGATTCAGAGCTTCCATAGTTGCCCCTTTATCTGTGGAACATCCCGAAATTCCTGATAAAAATTGTAACACAACTGGTTCAATGGTTACTGAAAGTACAGACGTAGTGGCTGACGTAAACAATGAGCCATCTCAGCCAGCAGTGAGCGCCGACGCGGAGGCGACGGGAGACGCGGCGGAGTGCGCGCCGGGCACCCCTCACGGGAAGTGGCCGCCGCCGCGCCCTTAGCTCGCCCTAAGTCCTCTAGACTTAGGCGCCCTGTTCAGCGTTATGGCATAGACATAGAATTTGACTAAATTGTAACTATTTAGTAATGTAACGTAAGACCGTAACGTAAGAAGAAGAAGTTATAATAATTACACTTGCTTTAGCTTGTAAAAATAAATTGTACTTGTTAATAAACGGTAGGGTCAGGTTTAGTGTTATTTAAGTAGAGAGGTGTTATGTATGAACTATAGGGTATGTCGATAATAAGTTTTTGTGTAAGACCGCCACCAATGTAACATTGACATACTCAGCAGTCTCGTAATAAACGCAGATACGTAAACAGTGTTTTCTTGTTCCTCCACATACATACTACCCATGTTCTAGGTCTTTCCCAGAGAGCCCTTGTGTGTTCTGATGTACTACATTTAAATGATTGCTAGTTGGGTTCTCTGTTGTCAGTGCATAGTTGTTGGTATGCAGGAGTCTGCCTCTATTATCTTATTATCTAATTTATATGATTTGGAACAAATTCCAAAGTCCTGAAAGTATTTTTATTCTGCTCAAAAAAAGCAGGTTGTATAGCCATGTTATTGGCTAAATATTTAAAATAATAAGGTAGCGAATTTGCTATTTGTCCCTTAAAATAAGTTAAAAGATAATAGTTATCTTTTGTCACTAAACAATTAAAATTTAACAACTTGTTAATGTCAATTAAATGTAATAATGGATTATTAGTAAAAGCTATTGAATCTAATGTCAAGTTTAATTTCAATCTTATATGTTTTCTTCCGCGGCACATTCTTACTGTATGGTAATGTGAAGAGATGGTTTTACTAACATTTAATAAACTTATAGAATCATAAAATTTTATCAAGTCTTTTTTGTCCACATCACCACGGTTGCCAACAAATATTAATAATACTTTATTACTGTCAAATGTATAATTCAATATTTTTTTTATCAATTCAGAGTAAGACACTCCTGGTGAACAATGATTAAGCACCCGCTGTCCCAACCAAGCACTTAAAATTTGGCCCATATTTTTACCTATACCATCGTTAAACATTATTATATTGCCATCAATTTGATGAATAATTTACTATCCAAAGACCTATCAGTATTGTTGGATGTCCATGGTGAAGGTCTCATACTGGTATCACATCCCATCAGAGAACCATCTGGTTCAGATGGACAGTCCGGAGTGTCAGTGACTGAGTCCGGGCTACCCAAAAGTTGGTTTAATGCAAGGACATACTCAGCATATTCCTTTTTATTATATTTTACATATTTGAATATTCTCTAATTTTCTTTTAGACTATTTATTTCTGATTGAAATAAATTAATTTGAGTCTCATGCTTTAGTAAATTACTATTTAACATTATCGAATACATCTAATTCGTCACTTAAACGTCTGCGCTCATTCATACATTTTATGAAATGTACAGGTGTTTTTAATTATTGTATAACCATTTGAAATTATTGTGAACGAGCTGTAAGAACATCTATGACAAATGATCTCCTAAATGTTTGTTGTACAAGAATTCTTGCAGCTAACGTAAATACTTACGTAGTATGTTTGAACTTCTAGGAACAAGCAAAACTTGTCCCAATTTAGGAAAACATGTACAGACGTGTCTGAGAATTTCTATTTGCTTTTAATCTGATAAATATATATATTCAAACAAGAATTCAGTTTCTGTTCAACAGTTTGTGTGTTATTTATTTATTTATTTTTTCTGCTAGTCACATGGTATTGCATTGGTGTAACATAAATAAGCGGTACATTGATCACGTGACACCCTGCAAGGCACTGCAAAAAAAGAGCGACGTACATATAATTTATTTATAACCGAGATACATAAGTTTATTGCTTAGCAATGCATTACTCCTTATCTTCAAAAAAATCGTTTAATGTGTAATATGATTTTTGTAAGAGATGTGTTTTTAGTGTTTTTAGTGAAAATATTATAGTTTGGTAATTCTTTTATTTTGTTTGGTATATTGTTATAAATCTATATAGTCATCCAATATGGCCTGATCTAACTATTGTAGGGATTTAGCCTGCGGACAATTAGTTTAATATATTATTTCTTCTAATTTTAGTATTGGCTGTATAAAGGTCTTTACAAATTTACAGGATTCCAATATATAGAGGCATGTTACAGTAAGTATATTATGTTTTATGAATTATGATCTACACGATGTTAATTGATCAAGATTAAATATTATTGTGGTGTGCTCAGTTGGTGACAAACAGGATATTCCTCATCTCCAATACCTGTGTCCTCGGGTGTTCCGCAGGGATCGCATTTGGGCCCCCTCTTCTTTGTAATCTTCATTAACGATCTATACAAACGTTACGGACATAGGTACTTGTAATATGCTCCAAAGGGACCTGAACGCTGCATCCGATTGGTGTCTTGCGAACCACATGACCTTAAATGTAAATAAAAGCTGCGTTATGTCATTAACTAGAAAAAAACCGGTTAAATTTTAGTACAATGTGCATGATCAAACTATAATCAGAAGGGCGCTTATAAGGAATCTGGGCGTATTCTTTGACGAACTTAAAACGTTTCGCCCTCACTTTGACCACATTTTGACAAAAAGTCGCAAATTATTAGGTTTCTTAATGAGAGCAACTAAATCATTTCGAAATCCTCGCATCATCTTGTGCCTGTTTTTCAGCCTGGTGAGAAGTGTTTTAGAGTACGGTTGTCCGATTTGGTCGTCACTTAAAAACTATAATGAGAGATTAAAATATTTAATATGATAACGTTGAAGGCTCGTCGTAAACGATATGACTTGCTTTGTTTGCATAAATAGCCCATTCTACTATAGATTCATCAAATCTTATATCCTCAATTAGCATTAATACTCTGTACAGATCAAGACACCAAGCACTTTCTCGATACAGACTTTTAAAAACACACGTCTTTCTATAATCCCCTGGTTAGAATGTGTCGTACGTATAACGAGGTGGTTCGTGGTGGGGATTGCATAGATATCTTATTCTAATTTTGCTCAGTTCAAAAGATTAACTACAGATTTGATAAAGGCTAGTGATATGACCTCGGCTTCACCAAACTAGTCCAAATAATATGGAAATTTTATTGAACAAGTTGTTTTTGTTATTTTTGTTTATTTATGTGTTTGTAACTCTGTCTGCTGCAGAAGATTTATTGTATCACGATATGTACACTATTTATAGATTGCTGTCTAGATTTATCAAATGTATTTTTTATCTATGTCTGTATGAAAGTAATCTGTCTATGTACCAAAGACAAATAAATAAATTTACATTGATATTAAAGCTATTAAATGTAACTGGCAGTGTATACCTTGTAAAAGTACACGTGGAAATAAAGAGTCAAAATTATAGAATATGTGAAAATAAATGTTCATTGTCTTTGTTTGTCTCAAGTATCCACTACTAACCAAAAGCCACCCATAATAAATTGAGATCCAGTTTTATAAATAAGACCAATCCCTGGCAGTCAACATTCACCCAGTCCATCCACCAAGATTATAAAATTTGGTTTTGATTCAATACATAAATCAACAATGATATTTGGAAATATTTAGAATGTTGGAGTCCCGTAGCCTTGGCTATGACTTTAAAAAATGAAATCAAATTAAATATAAAGTCATGTTACAAAATTAATTTAAATACTTGCCACCCTGTGGGACTCCAGGCACACGAACTTGTGCTTGAATTGGACCCAGTGCCGCAGAAGAGGACCATCCAGCTTGACACTGAGCACGTTGGCAGGACTAATAGAAGTTGGAACTCTTTGATATGATGATTACCTAAGATTTAAAGGTTCCATTTACACTTTTCGACTTAACTCTCAGGTCCAGAAAGTAAGGGTTCAAACCAGAATATAGTTTATTTATTTATTTATTTGGAAGACCAACAGCTTCAAAATAGTATTAAAAAATCACAATAAAAACAATAAGCCAATTACAGGTCTTCACTTATAGTAATATAATGAAATCAACTGAACTACGATAATAAACAAAACAAATAAAAATATATGTTCAATATATATATATATATATAATATTATATATTAATATATATATATATATATATATATATATATATATAATATAATATACACACACAAATACTAAATATATATATACATTTACATGCGTACACACAAAAACCTATACATTGAAGAATTGCCCACTGAATGCTTTCCTCGCTGCAACCACACTAGTGTTAAATAGGTCTAAATCGACAGATTTAGCTACTACATTAAAATTATTACAAACACGCCCCAAATATTCATTTTGTCTGTAATTAGTTCGCGACATTGGAAGAAACAGTAACGTGTTGTTTCTAAGGGACTTAGAAGGCACCCTCAACGTTAGCTTGGACAGCAGATCCGGACAATCCAAGGAACCCGACGCCAACCTGATAAACACGTATCTTTAAAGTTGATTACTAGTTTAATATAACATATTTAAAACGCATTTGTGTATGGATTAAACGGTTATTAATGCAAACGTCGCCCATCATTTAAAATAAATCGTCGCCATATAAATTTGTGAATTAAACATTTCATTGTATGCAAAAATAGTGGGTATTTAGCTTTCTGCAGATCGTGAAATGAAAGTCAAAACGTATGAATATCAATTAATTCAGTATTTTGTTCAAGGAAAATATTAAGCGTTTTCATAAATCCAAATCAAAATACTGTAGTCGCGTCCAAAAGGGTCGCGTTGGGATGATAGCTAAAGTTATATTGCTTGGAAAAAATGTTCAGGTAAAAGTGAAAGACAGATGTTATTCTTTCATAAAGTAGGTATGGAGAGGGTTTGGCCCCTTGGGCGTTTTGTGTTCAACGCTCTTACATTGCTATTGTTATCACTTATATAGTTCTATTGACTGCAAATAATACACAGACTTACTTCTTAAGAAAATCTACAACAGAAGATTTGTATAAGTACGGTTACTCTTGGTGTGATTTTTTAGACATTATTCCAATTTTAAAAGACTAACTAAGATGCCTTAGCACAGTGGTTGTGCAAGTTCCTCATTGGCAATTTTGGCAATGAATTATTCTGCCATTTTGTATCAATAGTTATATTTATTTATACTTGTATTCATAGTGATAAAATCAAAGTTACTATTAACTCTGATAAACGTTCAATTGTGGTAGAGCAGAAAGATAGAAGCTCTCACTACAATTTGTATTATTGAATTCTATATCAATTTAAATTAAAATCATAAATTTGACCACACAAATACCCCTAACGTTGAACAACTCTTCTTACTTAGGCGTATGAAAAGGAGAATACGATGGTTTAGCAGCCTAGGAAGTTCGGTTTCCGAAGTTCGGTTCGGTTGCAATGGTCAGCCATTGAACGAGGGACGAAAATATTTTACCGTTGTGCTTCGGAAAGCTCTTCAAGCCTTTGGTAACGGCTACTATATTAGGGTGGATCAGATAATACCCACAGAACTTCATTGTGCCCGTGAGATTGCTTATGGTTTCGTGTCCCTGTATAGCTTATGTGAAAAGCCTCATGCCTAGTAGACCTCAGACCAACTTCTTCTTCATATCGTATGTATTTTGTACGAATACGGTAACTAATACAGGGGAATTATACGAGGTTTTAAGTGTTTAAAAACGTATTTATAAATAGAATAATTTCATTAACCTTAATTAATAAACTTCCAATATAAAAACACTAAACACTAACAACAAACTTAAAACCTTCATCATTATCTCATTAAACGTCCCCAACGCCCACATGCCCACGGGCATGAGCCTACCCGTATAGTTGTTAGACCTTAGTCGTCCACGCGGGCCCAGTGCGGATTGGACGACTTCAAGCACAACCTTTGAATCACTTCGCAGGGTGCGCAGGTTTCCTCACGATGTTTTCCTTCACCGTAAGAGCGTCGGATAACGTACATATATTTTTTCGAAAATTCGAAAACACATTGGTACGTGGCAAGATTTGAACCTCAGCCCTCGGTAGGAGGGCGACAGCCCACACCATTGAGCCACCGACGCTAGGTTCCACAAACTTTAGTTTTAACTCGTAAAAGAGGATATTTAATTTAGTTTATTTAGATAACATGCTGGATATTAATAAGTAGAAAACTTGTAATCCATTTAACAAGAGCTGGAGAGATAACTGTAAGGGAGTAACGATGTAATATAGACTTGCTAAATAAGAATAAAGCTTCATAACCCATGTTCTTTTCACAAACACTTTCCTTGCATTTCTTACAGACATTGCCTTATTGCATATTTAAGACACAAGATAAACAACTGAACAATATCTTTTATTGTTGAGTATAACTAACACTCAAAATGGCTACCATATTTAACTTAAAATGGGCACTTTTTTAAGCAATTAGCTACGGAAGCGCAGTTGCCGAGTAAAAGTAAGTTCTTTTCAGCTATTTGCTCGTACAGGGGTTGTTTAGAAGTTTTACGCTTGTTGTTCATATATATTGATTATAGCCGCGTTGCCAGTCTCTTTGACTATTAAATATAAAAAGAAGGTGTCTTAATCAGAGTATATTATGTTTAAGAAGGCATTTTTTATTGTCAATCTAGATTAGCTCTTTTACATCAGGTACGGAGCAGAATATCACTCGAAGCTGTTTAGGTCCATTGTCGGCTACTACAAGAATAGGATTTCGGTTTCGATCCCAACCAGTGCAAATTTATATCTTTTATGTTGGTCTTAGTGTCTATGTACTTACATAAAATAATATAAATAAATAAAACATCATCCACTGATTGAAAACCAAATAATAAAAAAAATAAATAATATTCTTCTTTGTCGCTTCTCAATATGTAAAATCTCATTATAAATGAATGGAATAAAGTTAATCATCTAACAATCATCCAAACTCTAGTGTGATCCGATCCTTGGTATTGTGTGAAGGTTTTTGAACTTGTTGCGGTATTGACTTCAGACCGCAAGGAAAGCTTTGTTTAGGCTGCTTTTGTAATAAGTACTGTATTATAAAAAGCACACGATTTATATTATGTAATTGGAATACTTATAATAAAGTATAATTTTGTGCAAGTACTTTGTGCATTCCAGCATATCGTGAGTACTGTCTACTACTGGAATGAGCCTTCACAGCACATGAGATTTTTAAATGACCAGCCATGCTAGTCCAAAGCAGATTATTAGGTTCACAAAAATAATGGTAGATAAACTAGAGATAAAAACTTGTTACAGATAAATTGAAACGAACAACTAAATCAATCTCAGTGAATTATAACACTTAATACAAGCGGTTGACATAAAAGTATTTTCGCGATACCCAAAAACTATCCCCTAGCGGCCATTACGCACTACTCGTAGGAAAAACCATAAACGGGTAGTTAGATGAATAGATTGCTATAGGCACGGAGGGCGTACGCTTCTAAACTACCCTTTAATAGAGAAGATGTTCACGAGAATCACAGTTACTTTTATGTTCACCGTGACTGGCTTACGAAATAAAGATATCACTAAATACTAACCCTTCGATTTTATCACGTGAACTTTAGATACGTCTTGGTAAGTTTGTAAACTCTTTAAATAACAAAACGCTAGACTATGCATTAAGTCAACGATAGTTTTAAAATACTTCTTTCTTCTTATAAAAGAAGTAGTTTTCTCTACGAGTGTTGTGTGTGCGTACAATCTGGCGTGTTGGGCTTGCATGCATCTGGACAACAAAAATTGACTCTGGCTCGATGGATCGACGATTTGCGAAAGTTCGCTGGTGGAGGCTGAATAAAAATGGATCAATGTTCAACAATGGACTGCGATAAGGAAAGAAAGAAGTTAACCTATTCATCATCAGCTCATTAAAGTCCCCACCGAGGGCACGAGCCTACCCGTATAGGGTGATTAGGCCTTAGTCGTCCACGCGGACCCAGTACGGATTGCACGACTTCACACACAACCTTCGAATCTCTTCGCTGGCGTGCATGAAGGTTTCCTCACGATGATTTCCTTTACCGTAAGAGCGTCGGATAACGTACATTATTTACGAAAAATCGAAAATATATTGGTACGTGTCGGGATTTGAACCTCAGCCCTTCCGGTAGCAAGGCGACAGTCCACACTACTGAGCCACCGACGCTCGTTAACATATTACAGTAATTATAATTTGTTTCATTTCAATTTTAATTTCTAATATAGGGTCGGTTTAAACGATATTCTCACTTACGAATTATTTCCGGAGAAGGTTTATATTAAAAAAGGATTTTTCATAGATTTTTGTTATGAAATTTGGTCGTTAGAGCACTCCTTTGCCTTTTCATTTATTGCAGATCTCTGCTAGATTTTGATACCTCATTCTGCTGCTTTCTTTATTGAGCTTAGGGATCTTGCGCAAGTCGTTAAAGTAAAAAACAATATGAAAGTAATAAAATCGTTAATTAATGCAATTACATACAGCGCGTATTGGTTAAAAACGTGTCGACGCTTATATGAAATTACCCTTACTGAGTAAATAAGGGGCGACATTTCCAATATACTTTTTTATAGTTTAGAGTCTTAGTAAGCCATCTACTAATATTACTATTAAGTGACGCGTACGAAAACAAAACTAAGAAGTAAATATAAATGACTAAGTATAAAAGAAATATGTTACTTTGATTAATTAAAAATTAAGTATTTAAACGTGATAAAAAATTCCCTAATAAATTTGTCTACCCCAACAAATTTTGAAATATCCCTTCGATTTTTCAAGAATAATTTCATCAGGTCTGAAAAAGATAACAATGTGACTTAATTTTGTGATGGATTCTTTTTAGTAGAGAACAATACTCCGAACCAGTCGTAGAACATTAATTAGTGCAGTTTTATTTATTGCCTTAGAGAGGCGTGCAACGGTATCATATCCTTTCGGATATGACATTATTTTTCATTTAGGAAGACGCTCATCTTCTTCCTTACGGAATAAATGAATTTATCTATCCGTGCTCTTCCGTCAACGTACAATAGAACGTTTCTCGGAAATATTTTTACGATTCTCGGGGTTTTATGACCGCAATAATAAACACAATGTTATATTTTGACGTTAATTAATTTCTTTCATTATTGTAGTATTTTTATATATAGAAGTTTGATAGTATTCAGCTAAAATACATTATATTATATTTTTCATGTTACTATGATTTAAAATTCGTGCAATTGTCTCCGTCAAACTGAAATTTATCCTCCTTACCCATCCTTAATTAATCTAATCTAAATATATATAACTCAAAGGTGACTGTCTGAGTGACATAGTGATCTTTCAACGCACAACCTAAACCTCTAGACGGATCGGGCTGAATTTGGCATGCAGGCAGATAGCTAAAAAAGATTTGGTTAATTCTACCTACAAGGGATAAAAATAGGGGATGAAAGTTGTATGATTGTTTGACATTGTTTGCAGTTGCTGGCAAAATATATCTGCTGTAATAGTCTGACCAGATTTAAAAAAACCTGTAGTGAACGAAATCGGCGCTAGCCCACGAAACGCTCAAAAGTATTTTTTTAGTCACTTTTCGCTTGCGCCAAGATTTTATTCGTTCAAGAGCATTTAGCTATTGCATTGAGAATTTCCGATTATGGAATAGGATCTATTTTATCATAGGCAATAATTCAGTTAAAAATCCCTTTATTATTGTGCCAGTTGAGTAATTTCACGCAGCAGTCGACGTGTGTTGTCGTTTTGCCACGCTTAGTTCATCAGTCTATTTTTTTCTCTACGAGTAATATGCCAACTACAAATAATATATTAAATTATAATATAGAATACTCATTTTTTCATCCTATATTTCACCTTTATATAGTGGAGATACAATTATTATAGTACAATTCACGAATGATGACGACTGGACTAAAGTAATTTTATTGGTCGCTTTGGAGGTGAGGTGGCGGCGAGAGCGGAAATTCTTGTGTTATGTTTAGGCTCATGACATTATCAATATTTTATAAAAAAAATCAATTAAAATATTTTATGACTTCGACGGTTATCTCACCTGATGGAAAGTAACGATGCAGCCTAAGGTGTATTACGCAAACTCAAATAATGCCTATTTACTCTTGCCTTGAAAACCCCTAAATTGTATGTATCGGGAAACACAGAAGCAAGAAAGCCTTCCACTGCCTTTCAGTTCGGACGATAAAGAAAGAACCGAACTTTTTTGTATGAATAGATGGTACATCGACAACAAAGTTATGGAACCCCTTCCTGCGGCGATTTTTCCGATAGAGAAATGGTGCTGGAGGATTCAAACTGTGCAAATCCAATGCACACTCTCCGATATGCAACATGTAAAAGACAGATAGTCACGATACTAAACTTTAATGTTAAAGACTTTTGTAATCTCCTGGGGATAGACTTATCACCGATCATCTATTATGTCACACATTTGTTGACATTAAAATAGTCTTAATCTTTCGCAGACGGCCGCCATTTATGGTCATCTTTCATTAATCGTACTAAACTTAGATGGATTAATACAATTGAATGAATCAGAAACACGGAAGTTTGCAGAAAGCTACAACATAGGGTGGCCTCTTATTATCCGGCGAACTCCAGAAACTTTTACGGAGTTCTGGGTTGATCAAGAATAAATAATCTTGGACCACTCGCCGGATTAGTTTAATACAAAATCTATAAATACAACTTTCATCAGATTTTGTGAGAAATAAATCAACAGTCGTCCTAGAAACGACAGCAAACTTTTCAGTCTAAAGTATGTTTAAACTTATACTTGTTTTAATAATATAGTATTTTTACATTTCACTAATAGAAAGAAAGAAAAACATTTATTTAATTTTACATCTTTAAGACAATAACGTATAAAACAGAAAGGAAAAGGGGAAAAAATAAAGGTATTAAACATGGTGAAAACAATAATTAAAAACAAAGACAAAATTTAACACAGATGTGGTCAAATGGGCCCGGCCTCAGCATAAGCTGCCGTGATAAAGTGAGTCTTATCACGGGAGCGCTGGTTTTCTGACAAGGCCCAGGTGACGTCATTTTTATATTTCTAATCCTTATTGTATAGTTAGACACGTACATTTACGAAAATTACGAAAAGGAATATATAATAAAACATACAATATAACAGAAATTTTCTACTTCTTTTATTTAAAAAAGTTTATTTTTTAATGAATAATGATAAAACATACATAAAATTTTTCAGCAACATACATATACAACAGCAATAATATATAAAAATAATTATGCTTAAAAGTAATGGTCACGTAAATAAATAATAAATACACTAATCGGCTCCATATTGCAGTTTCCTTGGACTCGCGGAATGTTATTGCTGTCCGCTGTCAAAACTTCAAAACCGGTTATGGTAGCAGAAAGAAAAAAGATTTGAGAGCTACCTGTCGTGAAGGATAGCTAATCAAGCATTCCTTAGTCACGCCTTGCCATGTCCACGATAACCCCAGAAGTAAGCCCGGTCAATTCGCAAAATGGCAAGAGAATGGATTCGTTTCGGGACACGCAGCCCTATCGGTACGTCGCATAGAGCGTCTCTGAAGAAACCAACCATTCACCAACGCAAACATTCGAACAGAAAGTATCTTAATTTTACTTTCTCTGTAAATAAAATATATTTTTTGAGTTGATTTTTGCATGAGCTAATTTTTATAAACTGATAAAAAAACTACGTCAAGTAGTTTTGGCTGTTCTCTCGTTGTACGATGAAGGTTTAATTCTAAGAGTTTAATAATAGATATTAAACTAAGGTTTAATGACAGCGATGTTTCATTATTGCCATGGTAACAATGTAAATAAAAATGTCTCAATAGACTTTTAAAATTGCGCAGCAAATTATTCTATTCTAGATTTCACATAGTCCTCCAATAAACCGTGAAGAAAAGATATTGACTTTTATTTCAAACAAAGGAATATACAGAACAAAGTGAAAATTAGTGACGTAACCCATGGTGGTTAAACACTCGTGATGTTAACCTGATACTGCCATAGAGTTCCGATGAGACCAAATCAGGTAAAAATCTGAAGGTCAAAAGTCACTATACGGCAGGTGCAATATACCACAGCCAAACTCTGGCTGAGTGGTCAAAGTTGTCTAGACTTAATAAGAGAAGTGTTTATTTTTTAACTAATTCCGATTTCTATGAACTTTTGCTTTGATTTTATTAGTTGTTTGCAGTAGAGTTCTGAAGCGGTGGTTGTGCCTGGTGGTAACAACTCATAATATATAATGCATCACATCCCACCACACTTACAGTACTATCTTATTGCTAATTAACCCGGGTTTTGTTAGAACCCATGAAGCCTGACTGGCCTTTGACTCTGACCTTTTTGCACGTTCTTGTCGTAGGTTATTCATTTTGTCACCATCAGTTATTAATTCCTTCGGTTCGGTTCCAAACAATGATGTAAAAAAGTATGGATTCGTGATATGCTCACAAAACAATCGAAAAAAGTGTTCCGAATGCAGTTACAGCACACATACACATATTTCGAATTTCGAACACATTTACCTAAACAAAAAATTCCAAACTGTACTCTCTTCGGCGGTTCGTTTTGGAGACACGGGTGGAGTATCTATCTTTACATATACAGAATATCATTGGTTCCAAAATGGTTTGGTTTCATTACGTCGTAATAAAGAGCCTCAAATGAGAACACGGTTCATTAGGTTTCTTACAGTGAGCCCATGAGCTATTCAAATATCGAGCTTTGAATGTGTACCCGTTTATATTTTAAAATGCACCAAAACTGTTTTGTGGTTAAACTCAAACCTGAACTCAAAAATGCTTTATACAAATTTATCTTTAAATGACACTTTTGAAAAATCAAAAAGAAGTTAGTTTTATTGAATCTATCACCAGTTTGGAGGGTTGATACCTTTCTATTGACAGTTCTTCAGCGTCGTATCTATTGATATGCCACACTTCTTCAAAAATGGCTTCCTTTGCATGTGCATCTTGTCATTAACATTTCTGGATTGAAAACGCTTAAACGAAATTTGTGATACTTTCACAGACACTGCACTAGGTCTTTTAATATCATATTTGTGTGGCGGCTTACTAGCTATTTTTTTGTAGTAAAGCTTTATAGTTTATCGAATTTCTTCCTTAGATTCACTCATCCAAGCGGCAAGAAAGACAAATGAAAATCACGAATTTTCATAATATGAATTTGGATAATTCTAAATTCTATATAATATAATTATTCCATACCGTTGTTTTTCTATTAACTAAAAGTTGTAATTATTTATTTCACAGGGGGACCAACAGCAACGAAACACAAACATGTACACATATAACAACAGGTAGCCAATTATAGGTCCTCACAAATAAAAAAAATATAGAAAAGAACACCCTTATTGTAGGTTATATTGTGTATATTACACAAAACAATAGTTTATCAGAAAGGAAGCCTACTTTCATAAACAATTGACTTAAAAGAAAGTTACAAAATTTGGTTCCACAGCTTTCTCTTAGAAAATGGCGACTATAGTACGAGTAATCAAATGGCGTCTACGATGTATTTTGATTGTCTGCCTCTCTCTCTGTCACCAATTCCAACGCTTGAAGTACGGAAAATATTTGGTCTCGACATCCATCCTAAGAAAATTATTATTACGTAAAAAATATTGTATGCTTCGGTGGATCAATGGTGTGAACGGTTGTCTTCTGATCGGGAGGGCGCAGATTCAAATCAATATGATTTCGAATTTCCGAAATTATATGAACATTATCCAACACAGCGCGACACTGCACCTGTATGAAAATACCTATTATGTTGTTGCTGTTGTAAAACCTTAATATATAAGATTGTGACAAGCCCCAAGATGTTTAAATGGGTTTCACCAAGATTTAACGCTGAAACACTATGTGTGGCCAGCAATGCTTTTGTAATGAGTAATTATTTTTTTAAATAAGGATTTCTTGTTAGTGTATTGCATACCTCTTTGTGGCGCAAAATAAATATTTCTTGCACATACTGACTTTTCCCTGCATTTCAAAATTTTAAAGTTTTCACTTCATTTGCCAGTTAAAGTGCCGTAAATTCTAATCGAGCTTTATTTTATTCTGTATTAACAATCAAAAACGCAGTATTCATATGCTACTATCATTTAAATGGTAGAGCTAGAGTTTAATTTCTTAATGTACATTCATTTTTTTTTGTATTTATATATATTTATTTATATATCACTTTTAATGAGATCTCAGTTAATATTATAATATAATTTAACTTATTCGTATATGGTTAAAAATATGCCTAAAAGTGAGTCGAAGAGAAAAAAAGATATATAGCTAAAAATAATGCTTGCTCTCTTCATCAGAATTCACACCTGAAAGTGAGCTACCACAAACAACTTTTAACTACTACTCATCTCAAATATTAATAAAATAAATTTATACATTTAAACAACGCGTTTTTACCGAAAACAATATTATCCACTTACTGCCTTGCAGTGGAACACCATAGGCTGGGGTTGGTTGGTTAAATTATTGAGAATGAAATGATATACATAAAAATATTGTATGGTTTATATGCACGGAATACTTGAAGGTGATATAATCACAACCTATCATAAAAGTCAATTCTAAAGGTTTTCCAGCTGATAAAGAAAATAAAATGCAGATATATTTTCACTAAATACTGGAACGTAGTTAATTGGCTGATTGCCAACACCGCTACTGGCATTGTATCGCAAAAAATATTGCCCACAAATTGGATACAATTGGAGTTTTTTTCGAGCTAAATTCAATTTCACATTTTGTGTCATCAAAGCTTTTAGCATTTCTCTGTGTGGGATACACGGTTTTGACAATTCCATTAAAATTATTAATTTATTAAAAGGAATATTTCTTGATTTGGTATATTATTTGTACAATACGTGACTTTGAAAATACTAGTTCATTATGTAAACTGTATTATATTTATACCAGTAGTTCTTAAATCCAATTCAGAGTTCCATTTTTATTTTTATTAATTATTTTGTATTATACGGTACATAACTGTATAACTTTGTGTCAGTTAAATTATAGTTAGTATGTTTTGTATTTTAAAAACCAATTTGATTTTCTAATAAAATCAAATTGGTTTTTAAGAAAATCAGACGATAATGATGATTATATCTTTATAATCATCATTATCGTCTTATTGGTTTAGTATGCTGTATGTAAAAGTTCATTAAAAAATAAATACAGTCTACTAGTATGTCTCAATCGGATTAGAAGTTTTTAAATAGAAAATCCGATATGTTATTAACTAATACTTTGTGTTATTGCTTCATAACTATGTATGAGAATTATTTTTATAATTGCATTTTTAAAACCAATTTGATTTCAGAAATAATTATCTATTTTACAATAATATAGCGGATTAAGTCGTCCTGCGAATAATGACCTAAAACAAATTGTAACATTTGTCACCCTATATAGTAGTCGTATCTATAGTTTCGTTGCGGTAAATGAGATTTTTCCGTAACTGAGTCAAATTTCGTTCACACATTTTTTATCGATATCATGGTACGGTGAATTAAACTACAGTAGGGCTGCCAAAAATACCCCAAGGCAAACTAGAGTTCTTTAAATTTGCTGTAACACAAATTATAGTGTTACGATTTTCAAATCTTCTCTGGTGTCAGTATTTTACACTACCTTTGGCTTTTAATGCGTGTTATCTAATGGCCGCCACATAAAATTCATCATCATCAGCTCATTAAACGTCCCCACCCGAGGGGCACGAGCCTACCATATGGAGTGATTAGCCTTAGTCGCGGGCCCAGTGCGGATTAGACGACTTCACACACAACCTTCGAATCTCTTCGCAGGCGTGCATGAAGGTTTCCTCACGATGTTTTCCTTCACCGTAAGAGCGTCGGATAACGTACATATATTTTTCGAAAATTCGAAAATACATTGGTACGTGTCGGGATTTAAACCTCAGCCCTCCCGGTAGGAAGGCGACAGTCCACACGCTGAGCCACCGACGCTCTAAAATTCACATATAAAATTGCAAAACACGAAATCATCATTCGTTTCGGACAATAGGCGTTTTTGCTTACTGTGTTTTCGTTACTTTTATGGAGGAATGAAAAAAAAAATTATTTAAAGGCAGATTTGCCTGAATAATCGAGATCCCCTAAGCAATTGGAATTTTGTGTTAATTTATAAAAATCGTAAATGTGGCACTCTGGTGTGTTTTTCTGTGACTCTTAGATCATGCATGCGATGTAAACATGATTTACATATCACTAAAAACAAAGGCTGTTTTGTGACTTATAAGTAATTCTGCAATAGCAAATTGTACCAGACTATCACAGATAAAAAGGTGACAACCCTTTCGGGGCCAGCTTGGCGACGAACGTCGGCGTCTCGCACTGTGATTTCGTCATATCGTCGCTCATTATTGGAACGCGGCGGCGGACGCGCTGAGGCGTGTTGCCATTACAATCGAATTCTCGTTGACGACTCGTGATTCACGATCAAATCTCATCGCGCATGATTTATATATCTTCCCCGGATTCTGATCCAGTTTTTATGTATTGGCTACTGATCCATACGGATCATGCGGCAGTGGCGATGACATAAATTACCGTGTTCCAATAAATATTGGATTAGATTATAAATACATGTTTGTTAATGAAATAATCGTGTTATGATTCCACTGGAAAAAATGATTTTAACTCTCTACCAATGAAAAAAAAACAATATAATAATAATAATATTTATTTTCAGACACATGGATCCATTGGTTAGTTACAAAATTCTTATAATATATTAGTAAATACAAAATTAGACAATATACATTAAATATTTAACATAATAAATACATATTTAATAAATAAATCTGAGCGTGTCATATATTTTTTGAGATTTAAACTAATACGGATCATTAATCAGTAATAACTGATGGATACTTGAGATAGCTGGGCTGTAATAAA
The DNA here is from genome assembly GCA_019425675.1 of Leucinodes orbonalis. Classification (NCBI taxonomy): domain Eukaryota; kingdom Metazoa; phylum Arthropoda; class Insecta; order Lepidoptera; family Crambidae; genus Leucinodes; species Leucinodes orbonalis. The sequence goes on from PQWD01014408.1 coordinate 194,545, forward strand.
TAATCCGCCTCACTGATCCAATATAAATAGAAAGTCGTCAGATCATTTTCATCGGACAGGATGTACCAAAGGAAGCTGTAGGTATATAGTACAATTTTATTTGAGTATTAATTATCATGCAGATGTGTTTTAGGTTCAATACATTCTATGTTTACTATGTATGTAATTTCAAAAAAATAATATCAGTATGTATATCAGTTGTTTAGTACGCGTAATACAAGCTACTCGCTTAACTAGGGCTACATGCCGTCAGTGGACATTAATTTATTAAAACAGATTCAGATATCCCGACTTCTTTATGTATCATCAGCTTTTCGGAGTTGATAGTATATTTGACTAAATGAGGTTTTTTAACGTCAAAACTCGTCCTAATCTTCATAAAAAAGGTATTCATAACATTACATTTTAAGCATTGTGTAAATTAAATCAAAAAGTGTCATTACTCGTATATTGTAGGTAGTGCTATTTAATTGGTAACAACATTACAAAATTGTCCCAGGGCACTTTACGGTGTACGGGTACGGTATGAGCATGAAGTAAAAGCACACCAATTTCGGTAACGGGGACGGGTACGTCGCTCACGGCTGAAAGCGCTCTTATTACAGGTTGCTCGTTTCGAAGAGGCGAGGCATTAATCGCGTAACATAGCGGACATACGTCACGTCGCAGCAAATGTTCCGCGCCACACTTCAGTTAACGTAAATCACTCATTAGAAGCCTAGATAATGGCGCATCCGAGTGACTGCCTTTCTAATGACAATTTGATGCCGTTCAACGCTTAATTTCGCCAAGTAATCAAACTTTCAAGCAAGCGTCTCGAAGGTAAGCTGAGAATAATAGACAGCTCCTTTGAGGATCCGAATACATTAAGCGACGAGTGTTTTTAGTGATTTATTATAAAGCTGTCTTGAGTGGATGACTTGTTGATGCCGTTGGAATTATTAATTTCCTAAAATGTGCCGTAATGGACGATATGTATTATGGATAAGATATTTATAATGCTGTCGTGGTTGGGTGATAATGCTTGAGCTGTGGTATAGACAGGCTATTTGGTATAACTGACTTTTTTAAAATATTTAGTATTTCTTATAAGGTGTCCAGAAAGGTACTTATTAAAACTGAATAGGGCAATCATTTTTTTCAAACATGAAAATAACAAAATTTGAAAAAAAAAAATAGCATTTAGCAATTTGTTTAGAGTTCTTTTGGGCGCTGTTAAGGTAAGCAGCTGCAGTAACTCTGGAGCATCGAGGATGCCATTTGCTAACTTATGTAAAAACATTAAATCATGCAAGCGTCATTTACCGCTACACCAAATGGGTCGTTGACGACCCATTTGGTGTAGCGGTTGAGACGTCGGCTGCAACACCAAGGGTTCCGGGTTCGATCCCCGGGCAGTACAAACATTTGTGTGCATGAACATGTCTGTTTGTAATGGTCTGGGTGTTTTCTATGTATAACATGTATGTATTTACAAAAAAAATGTATATAAGTATATTTATCCGTTGTTTAGTACCCATAAGGCTTCACGCTTAACTTGGGACTAGATGGTGCTGTGTGAATATTTATTATTTATTTATTTAAAACAATAGGCGATTTGCTGTCATCAACGGCACTCAATTGATAAAAATGAAAATTATTCTTTGTTTTTTCGATATGCTCACAAACAATCGAAAAAAGTGTTCCGAATGCAGTGACCGCACACATGCACATATTTCGAATTTCGAACACGTTTACCTAAACAAAAGAGCACAAACTGTACTCTCTTCGGCGGTTCGTTTTTGAGGCACCGATGGCGTATGGATATAAGTATATACAGAATATCATTGTTTTTGTGATAAGTGTCATTTACTTTGCATATCCTACTCATAATCTCTGTGCACGCCACTGCTCATCAGGGTAAAGTAGCATCGATTATGGAAAATTGGTTCGATTGCTTAAGGTGCTTAATATCTACTATCTATCATATTTTAGTTTTTTTTTACACTTACAGCCTGTTACGCTCACTATACACATTGACGTATAAGAATATGGACGGATTGTCATTAATACAGATAATGTGTCCCCGTAATGTCAGAAGCTTTCTATGTCATTTTGACAAATATTTGGTATATTTATATGAATGTTTCAAACTAGAAATATGTCGTAGAATTGTTTACTTAAGTACGAAGAGTATTTTCAGTTCTATTTCCTTTTGATCATTTCGGTTTTTGCATCATTTTACTACGCGAGCCATGTTCTTTTCAGTTTTTCCTCGGCTCTGTTGATAAATGCGAGGCCAAACATCTTAATTTTCCAATTTGGCCGAATTTGGAAAAGCTTTTGTTGTAAGCGAGATTCTGACCGTATTTTTTTAAACGTCCTTTTATATCTTATGAACTTAAGGCTCGTTAGTAAAGGATTTTCCTTACTTATTTAATTATTAGTCATAACACAAGCTCCTGGAATCCGATGTCATTTTAATCAAGCTTCTGGATACCAATGTTATATGCACATTCCCAAAAGCAGTGTTCGTAGATGTTCAAAGCGTATTAATCTTAATTTCCACGATTGAAAGGACTGAATGCTATCTGCAAATAAAAGCTAAGTTTTAATAAAAGAGCTCTAAACAGTGCTTTGATGTTATAAATGTTTCGTATTGAAGTAAGCACCGTAACCGGGTCAGTACCAATGGTTACAATAATATAACAATTAACCAACATCACGTATATTAAGAAGTATTCTTACAACTATATTTTCTAATGAAAGTCGTAATTTTAAAACTTTATTGATTCTTTACTATGACAAAATTCTAAGCCATGCATTTAATTGCTCGTTTACAGCTTCATTTATATTAAAGGTATTTATACCATACCTTACCTGATGATCTAGTGAAGAAGGACAGGTTACCAGAGTCCCGTTTAATGTTAGCAGAATAAAGCCAATATTATTAAAATATGCCAACCCGTACTAACACGAACTGTTTTTACTTCAGTTCAATATCCATAACTCAAATTTACCCGAGTTACGTAACTCCAATTAACTGAATAGAATTGTATTTGTTTTTACTAATTCCATGATTCAGCTTAACATTATTTTATCAAGTTATTATTTCTATATATATATTTATCCTTAAGCCTTAAGTAGGCGAAGTGAAGTTTCATGAAAGAGCTCCTACGCGTTCGCTGCTTAATTATGTCTGTAAATGTTATATAAATAGCCAGTGATAATCACACAGCGCCATTTAGCCCCAATTTAAGCAGAGCTTGTATCATTGGTACTGAACAACGGATAATCATAACTTTTTTATAAATACATACATAGTATACATTGAAACACCCAGAACATTGAACAGACGTGTTCATACACTCACATCTTTGTACTACCAGGGAATAGAATCCAGTACACTGCACGGATCGTCCGAAAGCTTTCCCAATTGACCTCGTATAGTGCCCGAGAGTAGCGTAGGGCTAGTGACAATTGTATTCGATCGAGCTATTGACTAACGGCAAATAATTCACGACAGTTAAATGGACTTAAAGTATAATTTTATAAAATCAACAATTATTAAGAGAACCACAAAATAGCATATATTCCTTGTTTTCCAGGTAATCAAAAGATATGAATCAAGCGGGAGTGATTAAAATTGTCTGAAAAAAATATTTTTTTAACGAGTCCGATATTTAGGGGCTGTTTTAAAGTGAACACAAAAAAGTTTTCTTTTATTTATTATTATACTCTTGAGCACAGACTATCCTCATGGAATAGACGTGCTCTAAGATGGAGCGACCTTGACCAGGAAAAACCTATTCACTCGTTTTTTGAATGCCACAGGGTTGTATGTGGCTGGAAACACAGACGTAGGAAGGTCATTTAATTCATTTGAAGTACGCATAATGGAAGAAGACGCGATTATTAAAATTATTTAAATACACATCTTATATATAAAAACATCATCTCTCCCTCTCTCTTAACCTATTGCAGTCCACTGCTGAACATATGTCTCCCCCATTTCGCGCCAGACATCCCGGTCCTCTGCTTTTTTCATCCAGCTTCCTGGTTGGCGCAATTGGCTAAGATTCTGAAAGGCGAGGCTTCCGTCTTTATTAGTTGAAGATGATCGCTTTCCACAACGACTAGCTCTAGACCGTATAATATATTTATTTATTTTCCATAAACTCAATCTAATGGAATTAACTATAACATAATAAGTTCCCCGC